>CM052335.1:1297773-1539997 GCA_028455595.1 Lasioglossum vierecki | reverse complement strand
ATGAGAAAATATTCAGCCGTCCCGGGACTTAATTGACACCCTGTATAGTATTTCTTTCATACAAGTTCCCAGCACGGGTCTGTCGAGGGACATTTATGCAGCAGGGACAGTATTCTTTGACTTTTGCCGAACGTAGAGAAGGACAGCTGAGCTCGAAAGGCCTCGGTCGCCGAGAAATGTAAACATAGCTAATCCAAATTTCCAACTTCTTTATTTTTTTTTTCATTATTTTCTGATGAGACTTCAATGACCATTGTTGCTTACTACAATTCTTTATTAGACGTTCGTACATTACAAGCAATAAGAATATCTTACAAATTCTATTACCACTATAATAACCTATGCAACATTATCCGTCGCCTTTTATGGTTAGGTCACTATCCCGGGGTTCGCCGTACTTTGCATTATTTTCCGTGAGCTGAGGTAGACGGTCAATCACCGTGAGTCGCCTGGTGCATATATAGTTTTCCATACGTTAACCGTACTCCTTTCATGATCCAAGGTGATCACTGAGTGACGGGTCGAACCAACATTTCTTAGAACTCTTTTATACCTTTATAAATAATCATCAACTATCCACAGAAAGTGACCATTCCGCTTGCCTTCTACCAGCACGACTGACAAGCTTTCCATCGTAATGCTTGATGTTTAAACTGCCCCTACTTTACATACTCGTAAACTCGAACGCGAAATATAACTTTCGTTTATCAAACGCTCAACATACATACAAATCCAAGTGGTACATTGACCTCCAACGTAATATATATTTGAACTTCACACGAAACATATCAAACTTTTAACTAATACTAATCAATCTTTAACAACCACATTTATGGCATTTTTCTAATAAAAATCATACCAAATATGATATAATTCCCATGATATTTACTTGTGTAATAGACAATTAAAGTTTCAAGTGCGAGAAAGGATAGTGTATGGGAAAGAAAGATAAGCAGAGAGTGACAGTTGCCGGCACATTTCGAAGTCTTGCCGGCGACTGTCCTTCCTCGCGCCCGAAACTTTAATTGTCTATTACACAAGTAAATATCATCGGAATTATGTCATATTTGGTATGATTTTTCTTAGAAAAATGCCACAAATATGGTCATCAAAGTCCCATAAAAAATAATGGAAAATAGAGAAGTTGAAAATTCTAATTGGGCAGGCCCACCGATATATCCGAGCCGCATAGTGTCATATTTCTAGGCGACCAAGGCATCGCGAGCTTCACGCCCTCCAAGGGGTACACCCCCAATAGTGAGGATAGATCTGGGACATTTACAGACTTTTGTGATATTTATGAATAAAATACTGTACTCGGTCAATTATTCTGGTTCGCGTAGAAACCAGTCGGATGGTAACATGCGACAGTTTTAGCAGTTTAACGAGACGGCTCTTCGAACGTTGATCCACGTTTAGATATTTTTCTCATCAGGGTTCGGGCCTCGAGGAGCGTGCAGTCCGCTGGGCGAGTACGCCGAGTCTTTGGGGGCGGTTAGGCTGTAGGGGGTTGGGCCGCGGAGTAACGCTTGGGAAGGACATATTTTTCTTGAAATTTGTCGCGGCTATCTGCCCGGTGGGATCTACCCTCGTGTATAATTCCCAGCCGCAGAAGCTGCAAATCTCGAGTCCTCTATCTCCCTGACAAGCCCCCGTTCCCGCTGGCCATTCAGCCGCCCCGACACGCCCTCCCCCGAGGCTGATATAAACGTTTAAGATTTCTGCGTTTACGCGCACGGAGAGACGGATTCTGGGCACAATAAACGCGAACTAAACACGCTCTTCGCCATCCCCCCCCACCGATCCGTGAAACACCGATTCCGTGATCGGAGCTCTCCCTTGTCGTCGCGCGTTAAACACATTTGTATTCCTATATTTTCTGTGCCACGGTCGCCTTGCTCGTAAGCCTAACGTTCGAACTTCCCTCGTTCTCCGACAGTATTAGACGGACCCAGTAGTATGTACACGGGACCTAGCAGCGCGGCGATTCCGCGAAAATTTACGGGTTTAGTTCATGGTTCCGGATGAATTACGCACCCTCGCGATATTGGGGCCGGGAGGATATGAAGCTCGTATCGTAAGCAGAATATTTACAAACGTCGTTCTTTAATGTTCTTCTGCCGAGCTGCTGGTACAAACCTGGTCTTTTATGTATGTGTTAGCCATTCTTCTTTTCTCCCTTTATTGGTGTATACTGCATTCGTGCATCGAAATTATTAAGCGAGCGCAGATCATTCTGACTTTCGCAGTGACACGACAGGAGGCAAGGAATGAATTATTAGACTGCGGCTCTTTATACAAAATAAACATTATGGGTAAATGGGTGGGTGCAAATTAAAATAATTTATGGATGTCGATATATCGAAAAGGAAAGAAAAAGAAGAAATTTGTATTTTACAATTGTAAAATGTCAACTACTGCAAAACGATTTCACGTATGTACACCCCCTGGCAAAATGTTTCTGATCGGAGGCATTGAAACGGATTTTAGAGAAAACATTCACAATTTAGAAGTATAAAATATTACTTTACAGAGTTAAAACTGATGGGAAATGAAAAGGGGCTTATTAACGAATGAAGAGACAACCTCTTTACACCAATTTGTGAGTATATGTTTACGTTTATCTTACAAAATAAGGGTGCAGCGAAAAATCGAACTATATCACGCGATAGAGCGGACTTTTATCTTGAGAATAGCACAACCCAAACCCTTTAAAGTTAACAAGTTGACGTTTTTTTCGAACCCGAAAGCAAAATATCTTTTCCCGACCAGTTGCTACCAGTGCCGTTGTGTATCTCGCCGTATCTGATGGCAACTCATGCTCTCGGGCAAAGATATTTTGCTTTCGGGTAGGAAAAAAACGTCAACTTGATAACTTTAAAGGGTTTGTGTTGTGCTATTCGCAAGATAAAAGTCTGCTCTATCGCGTGATATACTTCGATTTTTCGCTGCACCCTTATTTTTTAAGATAAATTGAAAAATATCCTCACAAACTGGTGTAAAAAGGTTGTCTCTCCATCTTTACCGATTGTTTAAACATGTTTAAAGATTCATAATGTATTCTATTTAATACTCACAATATTACTATTTATAATGGAATCTATTTCTGCAAAGAACAGTGCAATATCTTGTATAATAACATGACAATATTTGTTTAAAATTGAAAAATATATTTTCTCATTCAAATTAAGTTTCTTAAAAACCGTGCGACTAGGGGAAAACTTGAGGGCAGATTCGGATTCATCGCAAAATACACTATAGGAATCATCCAACTGCAATTGTTTAACAAATTTGGTATTGGACAGTGTAAATCGAATCGGAAAATTTTTTCCAGCAGTTGTATCAATCGGAAATTTTTTTCCCAATAACACTTTGCTTATTTGTTCGTTTCTTTGCCATAATATATATAAGCTTATGTTATTTTGTTGTTTTTCATTCGTTAATAAGCCCTTTTTCAATTCCCATCAGTTTTAACTCCGTAGAGTAATATTTTATACTTCTAAATTGTGAATGTTTTCTCTAAAATCCGTTTCAATGCCTACGATCGGAAACATTCTGCCAGGGGGTGTAATTGATGCATAAAGGAACATGGATGACGAAAATCAGAATGAGAAAATATCGTTTACGAAAGCATTTTTCTACGGTCTGCTTTGCATTTTTTGCAGCCCCGGCTAGGGAAGATAGTTAAATAGCCTGCTTTATGATCCAGGAAGAAATATACTATTTAAGTCACCGACCCCTGTGGCACACGCAATAAAACAACACGCAAAACGAGTATCAACTATCGATTTCCAGGACTCCGTTCCGCCGGAGTTCGTCGTACGATCCATTCGGCCTCAATCCTTCCCCGTATCAAAGTCAAATCGACCTCGGGAAAACTACGCGTGCGATATACAGAATCTAAATCTAAATCTTCGAAGTCGTTAGCGGCCGCTAGAGAGCGGGAGTTCACAAAATATTTTCTCGGGAATCAGTGTCGGTTCTAGTTTTCGGGGACAAAGTGTCTCTACGCATGACGGAAATTAACTAATCGCGGCACGACTGTCATTAGGGAGGACCCACGGAAACTTCGCAACTTGGAGGCTACGGCGATATTCGTTATCGTTAATACGTTGACACGGATATGTTGGCTTATCCGTAAGGTGTGTCGTTCCTAGCCGCAATGTATAGTCGTTCAGAAAGTCTCAGATATAGTTGAAAGGTCTTAGTACCCTAATAAAGGATCTTCCATTAAGAGGTATCATACGATGTAGTACATAAAAATTTAAAAATAATTTTTCGAAGTTTGTATGCAAAATTTGAGAAAATATATATTAATAATCACGGTGAGACATATAATTGTAGTACTCTGAAAACATTAATATAAAATCGGAAATTTTATGTTCCCGGATTTTTTAAAATATCGATTTGGCAATCAAACATTCTGGATTCACTGTCGTGTTTGCTATTGGGTTAATAGTGTATAATTTTTTTCGTTATTTTATGTTCAGCAGAACAGAAGAGATAATTGATTGCACACCCTATAACTACACTTGTGGTAGGGGTACCGATTAAAAACTTGTCACAGATGGTTTTCTGGCCAAGTAAAAATCAATTCGATTTCGGGGCATTTTTTGACATCTTATTCTGTTATAGTCTTTCGGGCTATTTTTTATTTACGAAGATTATAGTTGTCACTCTTCGACATGTGATTAGTAAAATGGTAAAATTGTGAAAAAAACAGCGAGTTTTTATAATTTGAAATAACATTTCTTACTGGAAGACCTTGTAATTCACCCATTTTTGCTTTGTTCTTTAAATTAATAAAATATATTTTATTTATAGCGTCACGTTTTAAATAAATACCTGTGTCTTGCACGGCGAGAAGGGAATGAATGATTTCATCGTCCGTCGTAAGAGGATGTGGACCTATAGGTGACACACGTCGTACGGATAGCCCGAAGCAGGTGAAATCAAGAAGATTTGTGGAGGACAGGCGTTGCGGGGGTTGTGGGGGCGTTTTGCGTCGTCCTTCGCACCCAACAAAGCACCCAACAGCCCTGTTTGCCGAGACTAGGATACACAAGCTTGGATAAAGTCACGCGCACGATTTAAGAGCGGATTCCGTGCGGGAAACGGCGTTTAGACGATCGTCACGAGCTGCAGTTCCGTGCGTAGCTGCCGTCTCATTTTTCCCCTATATGTTCCTAAATCACGACTAGGGACTGTCGCGTGAGACGCGAGCCGATTGCCTGGCCTGCCCCGATTGTCTTCGGGATTATTCAATTTCTAAGATAAACACGATCTTAGCACGTTGAACACCGCGTGAATTATGTTTGAAATCACGCTGCCTTCGATCAAGGGGTTGCGTGAGTTAAATGTTGCTCGGACTATGTATCAGATTTTATATTCTATTACGTTGTCCCGCATGTAATCGCGGAAATAACCGGCGGCACATGAAAGCTATTTAAGTACATAAAACTAGAAACTGTAATAAAACTTGTTGTATAAGAATGTTTTAACCAAAAGAACAAAGTCCTCCAGTTATACTTTCCCCAAATGTGCAAAACTTGAGGTAACTGATTTGCAAGTAACTTTACAGATTTTTCGTTCGAATAAATAAAGTTCAGTACACAGATTGAATTACAGTACAACTGTCCGATGCAGAGCAACCCAACACCGAATCCAGCAGGTAAAAGATTAAAAATTCGATTCCCAGTCTGGCATCCGATTAGCCAGTTCTTTTTTCTTCCAGAGCAGTTAGAAAACCATGTAATATTAATCTCGACTACAATCAGGTTTCCTCGAAGAAACTCCGGGGCTTCTCTTTCATTAATCCTCTTGAAAGCAAGAAATCCTTTTGTCTGCTCGAAAACGCGCATCTATCCGCCCCGTCTGCAACGGTCTTTATCTCCTTATAAAGATCGGGATGCGAGACTGAAACGAATTAGATTACAAGAATATAGACACGGTAAATCGCTGAGGAAGATTCGATCGATGCGGTTGCGCCGCAGTTTTCGGGCTCGACGACCCTAAGTAAGAGACCGTGAAGAGGGCTCAAATTTCTGGCTCAAACCCCGCATGCACTCGACCCCAATCTGGGTCAGTGGAGTCAAGGTCGTTTTCTTTAATTCGCCGATTCCCCATTCAAAGTTACCCCTTGTCGTTCCGTGGATGAACAGGGGTTACGGAAGATGCGCCAGTCGGGGAGACAGCGAACAAGACTCGGCCCCCTAGCCGAAGAAGCCAACCCCCGGCTGCAGCAGTATCCCCCATGAAAACGTACATATTTAACGTGACCCTGCGTGAATAATCGATGGACAAAGGCGCTAGCCATTTGTACTTCTCCGGTCGCTAACTGCGCCCTCTTTAAACATTCACACCGTCCCGGCGCGAGGCGTTTCTTTCTGCCTGGCACCGATGGAACTCTCCGAAGGCTTTTCCCGTGCACGCCAACTGGAAAACAAGGGAACGTTTCGCACAGTTTTTATTGGTGTTCACCGGGCTCCTATAGAAACGGCCGCACTCCTTTTTCCCCATTTACTCCTGTCTCTCCTCCTGCAGCCAGATGAGAAATTGCCGCGGTTCCATCATGAAATTTTCAAACGGAATTTTCACTTCGATACGCCTTCCGTAGTCTACCCTTTTGTAAACCTGACGAGCACTAAACGTAAGTAATATTTATCACCGATGAGAGCGAGCAAATTATTTCTCATGATTTTCAAGTAATTCGGTAATCATTTAATTATATGGAAGAATATGTAGTCGGAATGTGACAGGAGTTTAAAATTGTTTTATCTGTTTTGCCTTTATCGTATCATGTACCGTTATCATATCGCACCTTTTAATCATTGAATACGACATAGCAGTAAATAAATCGTAGCATAATCGGCTAGAGGATGTTTTATTAAATAAAGTCATTGTTCTATTAAACAAATTAAGCTATCTCTAAAAAATTGACATAAAAACAAAAATTTTTTCTCCCCAACTTTGTGCTCATGATATAACCCTTAACCCTTGCTGTATTTTAACAAGTCACACTCGACGTGAAGATTTTAAATGAAATCTAACAAATACGAATGTTACGCCTTTGTTTTGAAAACGAAATAGAATTTGATTCGTCTGTAACCAGTATTTAAGCATTAATATAAATATAGCCATACGAAAAATATAAATTTACTTATCTTTTATACGACATTTTAACGGAAAAAATTCATCGTTCCTTTAAGAGTGTTCGAATGTTACCGTGGTTTACTGTATCTTGAATGCAGTCATACTTTACTATATTATGGATCAACTCTAATTGAGAAAGCCCGTGCCCATCACTATCGTTTGCTCTCGCGAAATCTCAGCCTGTCGAAAGGGAGTTCGCGATTGAATCGTCGCGATACTTCCCGGGGGCGGCCTCTTTCTTCTCTTCCCGTGTCGATCTATCGGCGCGATGGAGTTCATGAATAAAATCGTAATTTTTCAGATTACCTTCGCAACAGATTTTCGCCTCGAGAGAGGAGATCGGCCCCCGATAACGGTCCTGGGGTCCGGGAATCAAGCGCCTCTCGCGATTTTCGATACACGGATACGTGCCTCCGCCCGACACGTACTCGGCTCGCCATTTTTCACGGAATTCCCCGAACACTCTAACCGTTCTTACGGAAGAAAGATAGGTAGATAGATAGATAGAGAGAGAGAGAGAGAGAGAGAAGAAGAAGAAGACCGTCTTTCGAGGCGTGTAAGCAGGCTCGTGTATCGAGCGGATCTAACGACCTGTCTCGAGCTTGTCGCGCGAGTAAACAGCTCCGGCTAATGAAAACAAAACAAGCTCGCAGAGTTGATGCTCGCGTCTCCTCGCAAGAATCTGCGCCACCCCCGCAGACGCAGAATCCCGCCGCCCGTCCCGAGCAGCTCGCGAAATTAATAATGCCGCGAAATTAATGAAAGTTTTGCCGAGGAAAAATGCTTCGTCAGCGAGCAATCGTTCCAACCGGATGCACCCGAGGAAAAATCTCGAAAACTGTCTGTGGAACGTTTAGGCTCCGGCTGAAGGGGTAGTTCCACCGAAAATGCTGTATTCCAGGATATCTTTGTGATCATTTTATCGCCAGACTGCGGAAACTTTTAGTACTGGGTCTTTGTGTACGATTTTATGCTCTCGTGAAGTTTGAATGGTTTTAGACGGAGAAGTGAGAGTTGAGTTTGTTATAAATAGAATGCGATCTTTTCAGATAAAAAAGAAATCGAGATCGAGAGAAGTTTTATCCTCCTTTGCAAAAGAATGTAATATTAAATTATATGAAATTTTACTGCAATTGGAAGTCTCTGAACTCTGTAAATGCTGCTATAAGTATATATGACAATATCCTCAGATCTTTTATATTTTCTTCTATTTTATATTTCATCGAGTTAATTACTTCGTAAATGCATAATAATCTACAGTACATTAATGACTTTTACACAAAATAAAAATTGTCCGAATCGATTGTAAGATGCTGTGTATCAATTGTAAAAAACGAAATGGAAGTGCATTGCTCGCCATTTAAATGTTTGCAAAATGATATAACAACATCATTCAATTCTTCAAATCCATTTTTGTCACAAATGTAGAGCCTATTGAAAAGCGCCTATTATTTGTAAAAATTGTAGAGAGCAGAGTTGGGCACAAAAATTTTATTTAAATAAAAATTTCGAATAAAGTGGGTTATTACCCAGTGCATTTAAACCCACTTTATTCGAATTTTTTATTTAAATGAAATGGTTGCCCAACTCTGGTAGAGGGGGGGGGGCGGGCGCTACGATTAAAGTTGAAGATAGATTTGGCCATACCGTAGTCAAGTAGATGTATCATGCACCTCCTGAGATGCACCTCTCGCGAGATCAATTCGCAGTCTAAAAGCTACTTCAGGTAGAATCTATTATATTATGCTCGGCTATAGAGCCAGCGAATTGTACGGTATAGAGAGGAAACTCTAATGAAAGGACATTCGCTCGAGATTCTATAGAGGGAGAGAATGTTGTTGTCGAGCAACTTTGCTTACCGCTTTGTTGATAATGGACGTCGGTATTTGCATTGTTAATATTAAATCTGAAGGAACGGGGGTTGGGTTACGTTATAAATTGCAAATTCATAATGGAGCATTAAAATTATTCTCAATAAGCTCGAACCGCGACAAAAGAATCCTTGGTTTTTTACTCCTGAGTATGTGAAATTGTAAACTGTGAGCTAATTGAAACATAATTTATGCCTTGAGATTCCGCGACAGTTGTAAAGACATCAACGAGAACTTGGTAACGATAAAGTCTTTGAAATTTCCTTGATTAATGTAATTTGTCATTCTTCGCGACAGTCATTTTAACTCGAACGATACATATGTTCGAACAAATTAAAATACGCACGGAACGTTCTACAGAAAAGTATTGCACCAAACACGGCTTCAAATAAAATTACAAACATAAGGATCTAAATCGCAGTTTTTAACAATTTGACAAAACTTTGTGAATAACCTACTTAGATTTGAAGAAGGCTTGGTTAAAAATCGTGATTTTTCCTCGCAATTTCGACGAATAGTAATTCTCTATTTCTTTGTTTTATACATTACTCAGTAGGCTAATTCTTCTGACAACTTTAAAACACTGAAGTTGTTCGGTCCAATTTTAAAGAAGTTATTAGTTTTTAAGAGGGAGTCAACCTAATTTTACCCTCGAAACTGTGTCCATTCACAGGACAGGCCATTCTATTTTTCTTCCTCACGATCCGATTTAATGTGAGCTCTGGGTCAAATTGCGTTACTCTCCCTTCGAAACAACGGCTAAAAAAGGTCTAATAACTTGATCCTCGGAACCATTCATCTTCCACCGGCGAAACTGGTGGGTACCAGAATCAGCAGTCGAAGTTTCAATGCAGCAGCGGCACAACAAGGCGCTTGTCGGTGCAGTTTCAACATAATAATCCATCAGCCGAACGAATTCCGCGCACGATGCACATTGCACGAAGGCGTCCCAGAGGCGGCGCATCTTTTTCTACCGGCCTCGAACACGTTGCATCGGCGTTGTCCGTGGATACACAGAGCCAAAATTATCATTTTCACGAATATCGGGGGTGCAGGTTCGCCGCGGACTTCTTGCTCGCAGCGATTTTCTGGTCTCGCCAGGCCTCGGCATCTTCCACATTGATATTAATGTTTGCCCTTCCCAGGTTGGATTAATATTAATCGTCGTACGCGGCCATGTTGCATATCCCTGGATGTTGCGTACCCCAGGAGATCTGTTGCTCCCAAAAACATTCATCCTTGCTGCCCCTTTTCGCGGTGAACACCTCCTCCAGGTCCACACGGACCGAGTTCGCGTGTTCAACATCCTTGAAAACTCGAGCCGACGTTTTCCAGCGGGAGAAAGGGTTGGAAGAGACTGGTCTAACCCCTGTTGGCTCTGGAACTTGTTATAAGGGGGCAGTAGTATGTACACGCTGCAAAATTTAACGATTTTCAACAGTAATATATTTAGCTGCTCGTTTTGTTGTACTGAATAATTTTATAAGTGAAAACTTCTGTAGCCGCACTGCGTACATGATTTTGTTAAACTTCTCCTTGTGTAACCAGAAATTTTTGACTTTTTCTGAGAAATACGACTTTCTGGAGGATCAATGGTTGAAAAGTTACGAGTGTTTAAAGTTGAGCGATTTTCAATGTTTTTGACTGATAGAGGAGCAGCCTGGTTCTGAAAGATCCACAGTCCAGTCATAACTTTATCGTTTCAAGTTTATGCTCTATGAAACATTTAGAAGGTTTTATATTTTATCACGTTTTTATTAGCCCGCTTTCTTGTTTGTCTGTTTGTTCGGTACAAATATTGCAATTGATTATTTTATACTTGTAAAGAAAATATATTTCTTTAATATTAACATGGCGTCATGACGTCATGCCTGGTAAGATCGATACAGTATCGATCGATTAAGATAGAAGATAGTCACACGTGCGGAAGGAATAGAATAGTAGAGGAAATCAAAGAGTAAATTAAAAGTGTTTCTGTTAATAAAAACGTGGTAAAATTGTAAGGAGAAAAGTGTTGGAGATAAATTGAATGTCATTTCTCTTTTAACAGGTGAATGTAAATAATGTGAATAGTGTAAATAGTTTACGATAATAAATTTTGAAAACGTTAAAGTTTTCGTAAAGTAAACGTGAAGGTATTTTTAAAAATTTATTGATATTTAAATAATTTAGAAAATACATTTAAAAAATTGAGTTTTCGACCCGTCTATATGAGACTGCCCCCTTATGAAGTCCCTGTTGCAACGCTAGCACGCCAACGTCAGCTGCCTGCGGTAGTTTACGAGCCGGGAAATTAACGGCGCTCCTTAGCCGCGTATAAATTTATAAGGATGCCGATGTAAATTTCATCGAGGAACCGTGTCGACGATGTCTCACCAACATCGATACAAGTCGCGGTTTAAATACACTGCCGCTAGCCGAATAAGTCATTTTACTGCTTCTGTATTTATCTCGTCGACTTCTGACCGGCCGAAAACAAAAATTTGTCACTGGAGCAGGACAACCGTTCCTATCTCGAGATAATCGAGTCTGAAATGCGAGACATCCAATTATATCACAGATAATAACACATCAGGGAATCTGACCATTAATCGTATTGTTTTTCACTGGAACGAGCTGTCGTTATTTCGCACCCGATGATTAGCGATATAATTAAAATTGAAAATTACTAGTGTATCGATATCGTTTGTGTATTACAATGTAGATTGCATTCAACCGCGGTCGTGTTTCCAGTAATTTTATTTTCTTGTTTGCAGAAACGATTTTAATGATTCGCAATTAATACTGGCGCAGTGCATGTTTATGCAGCGCACCAAAGGAATATTTTATGAGCTAGTTGTACAAATACAGAATGAAGAATAGTTGGTTAATTTTGTAGGTTTATTATTTTTGCAATTAATATATTAGCTGGTAATCGAGAGAATGTTGTATTCTATAGAAAATTGTTGAATTCTTCTAATTCTTAACTCTTAGCTCTCGAGTTGTGAATCTGATTCACCGCTAAACATTGGCATACCATTATTCAAAATATTGTTTGCATTATTAAATATGTTGGTATCTAACCACTTATAAATATTTAAGTATTGTATGAGGTGCTATATCAATTTCATATTCATAAAATGAAAAAAAACATATAGAACGGGATTATTCTAGATCGCAAGAAATGTTTAATTTTCGAGTTAAAATAGCTCCGATTGCAAATCGGTAAAACGCAGAAATATATCGCATCCTTCTGTTTAACATTTCTAACTTTCTTTGCTGTTACTGTTGACAATAGTCATCGTTAATTTATTTCGCAGGATGAACTTACTAAAGACAATTAGGACTGACGAAAACATCGAATAAGGATATTAAAAGACAATGAAAAACAAAATAGGGGTTGAATGAAACCATGACCTCAAACTAATCGAACAACTTTCCAGTTATTGACAAGAAAATTAAGAGGCCCGAACACTTTTTTCAAATCCGTCTTCGAAACTAGCTTAACTGAAAATATTTGCATCCTACTTCATATTCATGAGGATACAATGAAGTCGTTCCAAGTTCCGGTATAGTTTCTCCATTCAAATCCAAGTTTTCAATAACCGGCAAAAACAAAGATTACTTAAAAGTTAATTATTTCAACTTTCGTAAACCGAGGAAAGTGTAAAATCCCTACTAAAACAATCCCGAACGTGAAATTTCGCTAGAATAATTTTTTTCAATCGAGGATCTCGTTAATCTCGCTTATTCAGAGGAAATTGATTTGAACACATTGGTAGAGGCCAGATTCCGCTCCGAAAATCTTCATTGTGACGAAATGAAATGCGTCGAAATGCGAGCAGCAGATACGGGGATACGTATTGTCACGAATTCCGTGGAATTAATTCCGCAATGCGGCCGGTTGGAACGCGAGAAAGATTTCGATTGCGGCAGCTCGACCTTAATTCTCGACGTTCGGTGCCATTTCGCGGGCAATTATGTTGGCAGCTCGCTATTAATTAACGACATCGGTGGGCGTAGCTCGGCCCATTGAGAGAAACCTCGGCGAAGATGGCGGAGAAGCGAGATGAAATGAAAGTAATGAAACGCGTAAAGCCGGTGAAACCCGTTGCGAAACCGCGTCGTTTGTGAGCAGATAACCAAGTTACCGGGGTGGTGCATGGTTCGCGAGCTGCATCGTGCCCGTTGCAGTTTTGTTCACTTTTCACGGTGTCAGCACATCGTGTCGCGTCGTGTCGCGCCGTGTCGCGCCGTGTCGCGATGGTGACGCCGCAACGAAGAAACAACTGGACGAATTAGCTCGTCAATTTGCTCGCGCTCGACTACGAAACGGATTAACGGCGCCGCGGTTTAGTAGCTCTGCCGTCCGGACCCGTTAAGCGAATGAAACGCGGCCGTAATTGCGTCGTAATTAAACCATTAGTGGCGACCGACAAAAAGAATAGGGAATGCGGCCCGGAATCAAAACGCCGCGCCGCACCGGGGGGAACGGGATCAGCGGAACAGTGGATGCAGCGGGAAGCGAAAGTCGGCCGATCCCGGCTTCACCAGACAGATGCATCAGGTCGGTGCATACTACGTGTCCGATCTAGTAATCAAGTGATCGATAACGATAAACTGAAAACTTTCGTTCGGCCCTGTGACGCTCAAAGTGCGCGACACAATGCGCGAAAATTGCGAGTGCGTCGCGCGACAGTGATCGATCACTTGGAAATTTTACTGTGAACTTCACGTTCTGGCAACTAACACGCGATTCTTATGGATTTTGATGCGCCGCACACGGGTCTCGAAACAGTGTTTTTTTTCGGTCGTCTTGTCGAGAAATTTCGTTCGTGTGGAAAATTGAACTTTTCAGCTGATGTCAACTTGACTGAAATGCTTATATGTATAGACTTTTTCAAATACAAAATATGCGGGGTGAATCGCCTAACGTTTATACCTCAAATATCTTTATTATGTTCATAGATACATTAAATATCTTCAGGGCAAAGTTGAATGATAACATAGAGTTTACACGATACCAAAGATATTTTCGTTTTTGTGTCACTTTTCTAGCACTAAACTTACCGAGCATTAAAAACGATTCAAATGTTCTGGCTACAAGAGACTATCATTGTAAGTGTTTAAAAAAAGGGTGGTTACCTTTGAAAAAAAATAAAGAATACCTTGAGATCTCTAAAAAAATTCAACTTTATTTTCAAAACATTTAATGTATATTTGAAAACAACAAAGATATTTGAGGTTCAAACGTTAGGTGACTCGGCTTGTATATTTTTTCTAACGTTATTACTATTCAAATATGTTTGAGTAATGTCTAAAGCAAGCTGGACTTACAATTTATACGAATCCAACTGAATCCGACTGCTCTTCATCTAGACGACTGTTCAATCCGTTTCCGAGGAAATCTTTGAACAATGGTGCCTCCCAACTCGAGCGGATCGTAAACCCGTTCTTCCCGGTCCTGATACCCTCTTCTCAAAGCTGTAGCCCAGAATTCGTTGGCGTTAGAGAAGCGTTGTATAGCTGAGCTCTGTAAAACTCTGTCGAAGGCAGCGCCATTCCATTCTAATTGAAAAAGATCGACCACCTTCGGCGAGGGCCGTGTTAGCCCTCATATTTTCCAGGAGTGTCGCGATTTCATAGTCGACAGGGAATCGATTCTCGAGAACATGGTAAACGATAAAAACGTGAAACGCGGCCGATCGTTATCCCGGTACTCAGCCGGCTCGATCAAGAAGTCAAAACCGAACTGTCGAGAGCAAATGGCGGCGCTCTCTCGTAAAAGGATTAGCCTGGACGACCATGCCGAAAGAGGGGCGTTCGATCGCATAATTCCAGGATGCGAGCGATTAAAAAATGCTCCCGAAAAAAATCGCAAAATCTCCGTGCGATGACGAGAATCGATCTAGCTCTAGTCGAGAGCTGTCAAAAGTCGCGAGCGTGCTCGACCTGCCTCGGTGTCGTTTCATAATTTCATCAAAAGCGGGGACACGGGGCACTAGCCTGCAATGTCGCCGCCGGCTGCCATTTTGGTTTTCAAATTCATCCAGTCGGATTATGCAAAGCGCTACTCTGCTGAAAAACTGATTCGATTGTTCGGCGCCCGGCAAACAAAAATATTAGGCTGATGCATATGAATCGGCCGAGTTTCGAATGGGACTTTCGCCGAGTACATTTTTGTCAAATGCCAGTTTCGCAACGGATTTTGAGTGTTCCATATTTCATTCCGACTCTTCTTTAAGCTCTAACGAGGTGTTCAACTTTTTCGAAATTAGTCCCTTCCGGGTATTCAGAGTCGTTTTTCCATATTTTCATCTCCGAGCGAGACGTTTAACTGTACCACCTAAAATTCATGGACAACCTCTGATATAGAAAAATATTCCAAACGAAAGTTGTTCGATATCGAGGGTGGCATACACTGTAACAATTATAGTGCTCAACAGATGAATTCTCCATGTATCCATTTTACAATATGAAGGTGATTGTTGTTTATTTATTGGTGAGGTTGTCAATAGTCACTTTAGTTAAACAACATTTTGTGCAGGAAACTTACAATCTATAATTTCTTGCAGAATGAACATTTTATGAATGCTAATGAATTGCAATACATCAGCATCAATATTTTTGCGTACTAAGAATATTGAAATAAGTGTTTCGTAATTGGTGAGACGAGCGAAAACGAGGTGATACTACATGAAAAAATAAATCGTAAAGAAGAAATAACATAAAAAATGTTCATTTTCGAGAGGCAGTTCATTTTCGAGAAAATCGAGTTCGAAAATGCAGCGAATACACGTGATATTGCATAGGAATGGTCTGACGCGTCTGACCATGATCAACCAATTCTACTTCCTGCTTATACTAAAGCACGCACTCGGCGAAAATTCAAAATCGATTTTCTCGAAAACAAAGCCTGACATGAAAAAATTTTATTCTATGTATTTGACTTATTTTTTCATTTAGGATCACCCCGTTTTCGCTTGTACATACAGTGCTAAATATTGTGGACATTTTATGAATGTTAATAAATTACATAGGTGTTTTGCTGTTTTGATATCATTCTCAAAGCAAACCTGAAGCCAAAAGCCCGGAAAAATTAAGATACGAAGAAGAAATGGGGTATATCAAGATATTTTCTGGATATCATAAAATTAAATGTTAATCGTCCTGACAAATAATGAGTATTATCAAAAACGCTGGGACATGGGTCAGCTTATTTTTGCTCCAGATTCGCCAGAAAAAGTTTCATTAAATTGGATGACCTCGCCACTGTAACCTCTCTTTGTGAGTTAAAAATGATTACACTTCATAAAATGTATACCATAATACTCAAGGCCATACGTGATCTGGATAGTGGGTATTTTTGAAACAGCGCGTGTGGGGCGTAATAATTTTTATTACGTGATCATCGGATGAGCGAACGACGTCGTTCCGGATAAGGACACTTTAACCGAAGTCGGTGTGTTTGGGCAGAAGACGAGGACCGAAAGGAAAGTGTCGGTTTACCGTGGAACAAGCTAAACCGCGGAATTATCGGAGATTTTCGCGGTGCGTATTCCCGAAGCGAATTCAATGCGAAAGCGTCGCGGGCTTATGAATTATGAATTTACAAAGCGCACCGTCGCGAAGCCACTTTAACGGTTCCCCATCCTCCCTACATAGCTGAAATTAAATTGCCGTCGAAGTTCCGAGAACGGAAAAGTGGGAAACAACAGTTTGACGACTCCATCGGTACGGTTTAGTTACTGTTACGTACAGCTTTTACTCGTCATATCGGCGGTGGACGTATTACCGGTTTCTACCTAGTTTCCGAATAACCGGCGAGTTCTTTCAGCTATCATACAAAATTATGCTCGCGTTAATATTGAAGCAATAGTATTCAGGGTGACTCACCTAAGGAAAGCCACCTGAATAACTTGTACATTTTTTGGGATAAGAAGAAACGTTTCAGACAAAAACTGTTTAACTTCGACGGCCCTATTGCATGCTGGACGTAAATTTTTTCAAATGAAGGTGCTTAGGAGATTTGACGGTCATCTTAGTTACTTTTTTTTATAATGAAATGATGGACTTTATTAAGTATAAGTGGTGGAATCCTACAATACCTCGTGTACAATGTTAAAGATGTGAATGGTTGAATGCGTATAACTTTATGACTAAAACACAGCAAGAATGGTTTCTTTACAAAATTGTGACGACGCGACGTGCAAGGCTCGATGGTTTCCTTGCCATTGACTTCGGTCCTCGCTTTTTCCCTACTACAAGGGTCGCTTATACCTATGGACTGTAAACCGCCCCTTAAACCTACAGTTTCAGGAAGTAGCAATCTTATTTTTAGAAGCTACATATTTTTGAACTTACACGTTTGTTGCCCTACACAAGACAATTTCAACTATGATCATTCAAGATTATAGAAGGACAGAAACGTAAAAAAGAATGACAAATATAAATCACTCTTCTTTCAAGCGAAGCTGACAGATACATCCATTCGAATTAACACGGCAGCTCAGAGGTACCAAAAATAATGAAACAGTGATCCTCCCTGACTAGAATTTCAGTTAGGCATGCCTAAACACAAATGTTTGGCCTAATGCAGAAAGAATGGGGTGCGCCTAAGTTGGGCGTTCCTAACAGTTGCCATACATGATCCAAATGGAGATGGCCGAGCGCATGCCTAAGTTAGCCATTCCTAATAGTTGCCATACATGGTGTAAATGGAGATGGCCGAACGCATGTCTAGGTTTGGCAATCCTAACAGGTACTCCTCCTAACTTGCAGTTTTGAAGATGACGCATCCAAATGTAATCTAGCAAAGTAATTGCGTTTACTTCTCAAGATTTTCCGAGAAAATTGCATTTTAACAACTGTTTTCCAGTCATAATAAGATGGCGTTTACCTATGAACAACAACCGGAGTGACCGCTGTTGACATTTTTGTTTTTCACTTTTTTGAATTTTGAATATTTTCAATTCAATCTTAAAATTTATGATATCTGCCCATAAACAATTATTTTTTAAATAGAATATGCCTGTTTTTTATTTGTTGGTATTGCAAAAAAAGTCTTTCGAAAAACCTAATGACCCTGACACAGGTTTCCAAATGCGGGTCTTATACGGTTTTCCCAATTAGGCAGTCGATATTTCGCGTTACATTCCGCATGCCTGCCGAATGGGGCTCCCCCGTTAGGACCTAACGCCAAATCAGGCTAGCCTAATGCGGACCTAACAGCCTGCCTAACTGAAATTGTAGTCGGGTTGATTTAGTCGACCAGAGGCAACCTCGCTGGATTGTCAGAGCAAAATGCACCTGACTTGAAATTGACATAGCTCAGGTGCTAAGAAATTAGATACAGTCTTTGGAAACGTGGCATCCAATATTTCCATGGGAACTATGCACGCGGAATGACGATTTCCCACGCGCCCCGCTGGCTCGATATTTTCATTCGCAAAGCGTATTGCGTCTGCCCTATCTCACTGTCAGACTACCAGCTACGTTCCTCTAGCAGTAAAATTCCAGGCAGAACGAGAGAACGGTCCTCTCCCGCTCCTTCCGATCCCCGTATTTCACTGGATCGACCGGTCGCGTCTCCTTTTCGCTCGATCGCGTGATTGTTTACGCGCGAGACCCTGCCGCGTGGGTGGAAGGCGGCCGTGTGCAAGGAGCGTACCTGTTGAAGGCTGCAGGTGTGCTAACCGGTGAAGAATGTAGCCACCCCCACAGCGCCGTGCCGGTAATTCAATACATGGGAAACGGAACGGACCGACACGGCGGCGTGGCAGTTTCTTTTCTTTCTTTTCGTTCTTCTTTTTTTATATATATATATATATATATATATATATAGAATCTGCGAGAATATATATATATATATATATATATATTCTCTCTCGCAAAACGACGTTTGCTTGTGCGGCACCGGTGCGGCGCTTCGAGCGGAAAACGGGAAATTGAATAAAGTTCGAGTAACGATCTCGTGTTCGCGGATACATCGAGCGGAATGATATATTTGACAAGTTCGCGTATTGCATATTACTCGCGCGAGACGGAACCGCCTCTACCGTCTGACCGTAGACGTACCGATTCCACTGGCAACGCTTCCCTCGTGTCTCGATTTTATTCGCCTCTCGAGTTCCCACTAGGAAAATTTCCTGCAGATTTATTACTCTCCGTCGAACTATGCTACATTCTCTTCGGAATGGGGAGAAAAATATGCTGCTACCGTTCTTTACTTTCAGGAAGAACATTCTGCTTTTTTCCCTTTCTATTAACCCGTTTGCAATCGGCGCACAGTAAAATAAAGGCGGTGGGGATGACTCGAAATATGTTCGTTTATGGTGATTCGTGATCGATGGTTAGAAACGGGTAGTAAAATTGGAAAAAACGGTTGGGACCCAAAAAAAAAACTACTTGGAAAAACAGATACAAAATTCAATGGCTAAGAGCCTACGGGATGGTGACCAGATGGGACAGTCCCGTCTATTGTCGCTGTCAGAAATTATTGAGAGAAAGTTTCGGGTCGTAGCGGATTAAGTAACAATGACCGGAAATTAAGTGCCTGCGTAACACGTGGCTACCAAAAACGTTTGCCTCGAGCTTGTATTATGCTAGGTCGTCGGAGGCAATAAAAAACGGTATGGTTCTCGAGGACGATTGTCTTCAGGGATGAAGTGCCGCAACAGATACGTTAATCTCGATTGCAACGAGGATGTCTAGTCGATATCCATCGCCAAAGCGTATTTGACCTCAATTGAAACTGAGAATGGTCAAGCGATACGTTCCGGTGCATGGTTAGATGCAAATGCATTCGTTCAATTACATCTCCGATTACACCCGCTATCCGCTTCGCCAAAGTCATTCTTCTCTCTCTGATTTCGAAGCAGTTTGCCCACGTAGACGTCGTCACATAGAAACGACTGTTAGCCGCTTCCAGCCGTATCTGGTGTCTCGTATGATGCATATCGCTTGGCGTATGTCCGCCTGGCACAATGGAAGAGAAGGATGACGTTGGATGACGGGGAAAAGTTCTGGTTTTCTTATCAGAGATATGTTCAAAGGAAACTTCTCGGTCGAATAAAACATAATTCTATAATAATAATATAATAATGATATTGTTATTAAAAGGTTCTATTTGCTGTAATGGCACACGGTGCTTTTACTTTTCATTTTTATCTATTTCTTGGTTAACATATTTTTGTGCCACTTCGAAGCAATAACTTGATTTAAGCGAAACTTACAGATACGCCCATTCGAATGGACATGACAATACTGTCTATAAGGTCTTAAAACTGGTGACAGTATAAAATTCAAGTTTTTATAGTTCGTAGTTGGATTAGGAGTATGAGACAACAAGCTTTTGATATTCTGATAATATTTTTTAACCCTGATAAGATCCTCAGGGTGAAAATTCACCCTTTAAATATTTTCACATACTGTAAAATTATTCCTCCCTTTTCTGTCTATGTCGTGAGATGTATATTTCGAAAATGTGACGGTACAAATGAAACATAATGTGTTGATTTAACCTGTAAAATGAAAATGAGTGAATTGTTTGAGGAGCGTATGACGGTTTGTCAAGTGTGATACTTGTTCGGAACAATTATTGAACGGTTTCAAAGTTTTCAAGAAACGATTGAACCAATGTTAATTATCATTTTCATACACCAGTGGCCCTTGGAAACGTAAGAACAGTAACAAATACAAAACCAATTATACTTTCCTTTGATTAAAAATATTAATAATATCCGCAGAATAAAAGGAATGAATCTACACGCATTGATACCATTTTCAATTGGAGTGCAGACTTTTGAAATGGTAATGCCCGGCATGACAGTGCTCCGCGAACTTCGAGTTGCTCTCGGCCGGAAGTTGATCGATCCGACGCGGGACGGCACGAATATTCCCACTGAATCGGTGATCCGAAAGATTCATATTTACTTTCTCGTGAACGTAAACCGAGCGGAATTCGCGAGTGGGGACGAGATAACCGCGGGCGGAACAACATTGTCCGCGGCGCGGCGCCGGTCCGGTGATTCGAGCGAAAAATTTCACTGGCGCTGACAGCGAACAATTAACGGCGATTCAATTGGGAGAGCGCGTCAATTCGGCGGATCGGATGCCGGCCCTCGACCCTTCGCCCCACGTTTTCACGCCGCGTATACACGCGCGTACGGTTATTTCTCTCCTTAAAACGGAAGGTTGCGACCGCGATCGTCCCGTGCATCGCGCCGCATTTATGAATATGGAGAGGGTGCAGCGTGGCAGTAGCAGCGACCAGCCACTGGTCAGACACCGGAAAACTCTAGATAGCAGCCGCATGAATATGCTAAGCGTATCGCGGCAATGAGAGCGAAAGTCGTTCTTTTTTTCAAGTCAAACCGACCTCTAACTCCTGCCCCGCGTTCAGCCGAGAGACCAAGTCACCTTACTCTAACGCGCAACCATGTCGCAATATCAATACCATTTTCTATTTCATGATGTACGTTTTTTTCGTGAGGATCTTCGTTGTACTTGGAAAAAATTAGTTTTGGGCTTTCTGTATTTCCTGTTTGACAGTGTGTATATGTCAGAGTGGGTCTTGGCTGTACTAGGTAAAACTGTACATTGAGCTTTCTGTTCGGTACACCGTTCAGTATTTTGTCTCAAGGGGTAAGTGTTGCTGATCATGCACCTTTTTTGCTTTCATTTTTTTTTTTACCACGCTGCACCGCGTCAAAAAATCTGACAAAATTCATGAACCGTACTTACAGCTATACACTGATACTGTAAAACCATAAGTGAATACGAAATCTGCATTTTTCCGATTTTTTATTTGGTTCAATCAGGATGTTGTACTTAAAGATCTGAAATGGATTTGAGCATTTGATATTCGATAGAGTTTCTTAGAAATTTTCTATATGACTAAATAGGAAAAATCTAATCATTTCCATTTTATTCCAGAACTGCCCATCCGGTCGAGATATAGGGTTAAAATTTTACAGAGTAAGTAAAACTCTGTATGTACTAAATATGTTCTCTTTGAACATATTTATAATTGCAATCGAACGCATTTGTGTTTCGATCCAATGTACGTGCACACAGGGTTCCAAGTAATTGAAACTGAACGGTAACAAATAATATTGAAAAACGTGGACTTCTTGTGAACCCTCTCGGTCCTCGAGTGGTAAAAAAGTTACTATACCATTATTCAAAATATTGTTTCCATTATTAAATACGTTGTTATCTAATCAATAGACAGTGAACTTCATGCATCTACGACAGAAATTAGTAGGTACAATTTGAAGCATTGAAAGCATTAGAAGGATTAAAAAATACGGTTATATTAAATACTTTTGGCGTATTAAACATATCACGGAAGAAAATAATTTCTATTTCACTCGAGTTTGTTATAATTCCTGTCGAAAATTTTTATTTTGCACGTACGTCCGCTATCTACTAATCAATCACTACATACTTATGTATTGTATGAGTTATTCATAAAATGAAAACAATCATATAGAACGGAATTATTTGAGGTCGGTAGAAATGTTTAATTTTCGAGTTAAAATAGTTGTCGCTGCAAAGGGTGAAAATTAAAGTAGAGGTAACTTGAAAGCGAACTGAATAGAAAGACATTTCATGGCAATTAAAGTTTAACAACCGAGCAAGGAATAATTTAAAGAGAAAAATATCATGTCCCAATAGTTTGACAGTAGCATTCACGAAGAATCTTCCTGGTGGCGCATACTGGAAGAAACGCGGAACAAGTCGAAGAGTATCGAGCGAGGTCGATTTCGCGTGACGCCCGGCCGTTTTCGCGAGCGTGTAATTATCGTTCTAACTGGCGCGGGCATATTTCTCGCGACGTTTCGCCAAGAAGCGAATAATCAAAGACCAGAACCGCCGACAACGCCAATTTTCGCGATCGACGCGACTCGAATGCTTAACGGGTCGGCAAGATTGAAGCGGGGGTGGCGAGATTCGCCACGGCGAGTGATTTTTTACAACGCCGCGAACCACGCCGCGAAGTTCCCGCAACCGTTCAACAAGAAAGCCAAGGACGACAGTTGACAATAATATCGGCGTGGCGTGACAGCCGGCCGTAAGAAACGCCGCGTAATTGTTGTCGTCGCGAGTAATTGCACTGTATTTCTGCAGTACAGTGCCACTTTCCCGACTCGGACACCCCACTACCTCTACAACGCCAATCTGACGATCGATGTGCTAAAATCCGAGATAAAGCTCGAACTTTCCCGTCACTCGTAATTTTCGGTGTTCATATCGAGGAACGGGCTTCGTGACGAACAGCCGTAACGAAGGAAACCGCGAGGCAGTCTCGGTTCGACGATAGTTTTCAGTCCACGGGAAAGATAGCGTATGGGAGCAGCCGGCAACAAGCACAGTGGTCCGGATAGCCGATCTAGCAGTTCATTTGGTAAAAAATTACTTGTCTCTTAGCGGTATTTGACACATCTACATTACCTTGTAAATGTTTAGCAATGCCGAAAACATCGATATTAACGAATTTAACACTACACCTACCACTACCGGTCGAAATGACTGATTTATTATTTAACAATTATTGAAATAATAAAAATGATGATAATTATATAGAAAAGGTCTGTGTACTCCGATTTTGATGAAATTTTAATATGTTATGTAGCAACACATCCTGAACAACTTTCTCCTTTTCCAATATAAGGGGGTCGCTTTTAGTTTTTGAGATATTTGCAAAAAATTATCGCGAATACTGTATTGAATTTTTTCGTATTCCTGCACGCTCCGCGGCAACGTAAGCCTGTCTTGTTGCGGCGTTTCTTTACATTTTGACGCTGTAGAGATGAGAGAGAAAACAGGGTGCGGAAAGGGGCTGCCTGACACCACACACACACACACACACACACACACACACACACACACACACACAGTGTTTCTAAATTATACTCTAGATTCTTACCAAAATGATTTTATAAGTATCTTTAGTAAAGCACGTATTACAATAGGAGGCGTAGAAAGTGTAAATAAAATAAATCTTGTCATTTTTCTAAGAAAACATGTTTTACCAGTTACTTTTACGGCTTGGTAGGTTTACTGTTAATAAACATTACAATTAGAACAAGCATTTAAAAGAAGATTTCGTAAATATGATTTCTGATCGAAAAAATTAATAAGTAAAAAATTATCCTTAATAAACTCTGCTAGATTAAAGATTAGAATAAATCTTAATGAATTGCTAGATCGGCCACTCGGACCGTTGTGCAAAGGTGCGAAATCTTTTCAGTCGTTTAAAATGACTGTATTCACCTAGCAGATTCCGTTCTTTCATATTCTGTTGCATATCATAGAAAAATACAAAATATCCAAATTTTAATTATAACTTCTTTTAAAATAGAAAAATTAATTGGCTTCGTACTTCTCACACACACGCATATTCAAGAAAATGAATTGACATTTCAATGGAAATATTAACAAGAAAGTATCATTTTTAAACACATTAAGATATTTAAAATCTAGGTGCACGGTAGTGCACCAGCCAAGTTCTCGCACTACCTCCTTTTACACGAAACAACTTGGCCGTTTTTTAGAGGCTTGTAACTCAGCAGTGGAGGCAGATGGAGAGATGTAATTTCGTACACTTGTTAAGTGCTATCATGTCTCAATATTGGCAAAATATTAATCTTCCAACATTAGTAGATTCCGAGATATAGGACCACAAAAATCGCTATATTTGTCACTGACTGACTGACTGACTCACTGACTGACTGACCGATCATCAAAACCTTTTGGGTACTTCCCATTGACCTAGAAGCTTGAAATTTGGAACATAGGTCCACCATAACACACAACCAAAGGAATAATTATCAAAGTTTGAAATTTTACTTTTTTTTTATTTTTTTTTTAAATTTTATTCTTTTTAAATTGAATTCAACTATGGACTCTTGTACGAATTGGGACTTGTAAAAACAAAGTTTGAAATAATGAACTTTGAAATTTTACACCTTAAAAAAAGCGTAACCTCAGTGGTGGGGATGGCCAGCCGAGCTAGTCTTAAAAAATGGCTGTATCTCGGGAACGGAGCTTCCTACCGCGAAAATAACGAAATTTTCAGAAGGCCGTATCCGAAGCACATAGTGTATGCCGAACCACATGACGTATGTAGTCTTTTGAATATTTAAACAAAAATAGATGAAATCCCAACAAAAACATCCTGTAAACAGGAGCCAAGTTCTCTATGGCCGTAAAAAGTTGTGAGATCAAACAAAATACGGCCAAGTTCGTTAGGTCACAAATACCTCTTACAATACTGAAAAAAGCGTTTGTAAAAATTAGTTTAAAAGAACGCTATTTAATTTTTAAAGAGTTACATGGAGGGCCAAATTATTCATACTTGGCCGCTACCAAACATCTTTCATGGCCATTGGTTTAGAAAGTAACGGCCAAGTATGAATAATTTGGCCCTCCATGTAACTCTTTAAAAATTAAATAGCGTTCTTTTAAACTAATTTTTACAAACGCTTTTTTCAGTATTGTAAGAGGTATTTGTGACCTAACGAACTTGGCCGTATTTTGTTTGATCTCACAACTTTTTACGGCCATAGAGAACTTGGCTCCTGTTTACAGGATGTTTTTGTTGGGATCAGATTGTGTGTAGCTCGGTTCCTCATTGAAAAATACACAACTTTCCGACATATTTTATAAATTTTCAGGGGTTGCTTCACCCCTTCAATATGAACGATGGCAGTAAGAAAGAGAATGTGCCGAATATTTTAGCATGTATTTTGTTCTTGTAAAGTGTCGAGGTCTATCGATCGGGAAGAAATGCGGATCATCGGGAGTTCCGATGGTCTTTAATCCTCACGCGTGATTCGGGACTTTATCCCCTGGTTGGAAGACGGCAATCGTCGCGTCTTCGCCGGCGAGATTTATTGCCCTATGGCTTCAAGCAGACGCGAGCAATTTACATTCCCGGCTATAGGACGTGCGCTTGGTTCCCGGCGTTTGAAGGTGTAGCCAATCGTCGGGACGTCGCCCCCGACTAGACTACTCGACGTCGAAATTACCAGGGATTACGGCAGCGGGACAGTTGGCCTGCATGAGATGCGAAAACTGATGGAAAAATTTCCGGGTTGTGACAACGGCACCCTTCGGCCGGTTTCATTGTGCCGGTTTATCGAATTATTCAGAGAAAGAAGATTATGTATTACGAAACGCTACGTCACAAAGTCGGGTATTTGGTCCGGAAAGCTGTCCGAAATTTCATTGTGAAAAGTTTGTCTGGATCGAAAATTTTTTGTTTGCTAACATAGTTAAATATCTCAAAAATAGTCATAATTACACGTGTTTCTCTTAATCAGTACTCCAAAACACCATTCGCTCATTAATGTCTTTTATATGTCGCAAAGAAATAATGTTAACCCCTTGCCTTTCGATTTATTATACGTAACTTCCTAAAAAAGGAGAATATTGATATAAATTGTATGCCTATATGTTCTCCAATAGCTGTATATCGACGAAACCACAATGGAATTTTATTTTGGTTTAAAGGAAATTATTAATATCCATTTTTATCAGAATCTGTTCGAGTCACATACGATATTGTAAGGCAAGGGGTTAATGTCTGTTTGACAGATATTTTTCACGTTTTTGTGGTCAAAAACAGCGACAAAGACATTTTGAATAATAATTCTTATTTCGAACTTCATAGTATTGTAGCTGATGTCAAGAAGAAACTAACCTTGGTTTTAAACCTTCGAATAACGTTACAATATTTTTGGCCATATTATATTCCTGTGTTATTTTTTCATAGTTACAATGACATAATAATAAGATTTTTATGGTAACACATACGTAAATACCCGAACAAAGAAGTTTACTAAAAATTTCTGAAAAAAATTATTTCTACAACTTCACAAACTGTGAAAAATCTGAATTACGTCAATTTGATGGAGTGTGGAGTTCTAGCGTTAATCATAAGTATTTAGTCGCGTGAATATCGTTCTAGATTTAGCGTCTCACGTGGCCCGACGATCGTATTAATATTGCCAGAAATAATATCCCGTTGAACAGTGTTTGACGGAACGGAAGCTTAATATAAAGAAGATTTGGGGACAGAGGAACGAATCGACGACGTTCCTGAGTTTGACAACAATGTGTCTCCTCCTCCCCGTCGCAGCAATAAAACCGGCGCTTGACTCGCGGAAACATTTATTGAGGGATGCGTTTCGTCTGCCTATGCCTATCGTCGTCAACGTTGACGACAACGACGAAGCCAGATCCCACCGAGGATACAAGACATCTCAGGGTCATGCGACCGAGTCGTCTTGATTATTTCGCGAGAATCAACGACGAAAAATTCCACCGTGGAACGGGCGAGCGAAGCCTTAATGGACCTCCTGCGCGCGCCATTATGCTCAAAGGATGAAAGGGTCCTTCAAAGGATCCTTGGCTCCACTTTCATTTGCATTCGGGATTCAGAGAAGTTCTGGATCCACCGTTTCTTTCCCGGAGCCAGACGATCATCGCAGGCGTGGCTGATACGGCCCTTTCGTAATGAGGAATTAGGTCAGCGGAGTTCGACGGAAGAAATACGTCTAAAAACGGCCACCATGATGCCGCGGAGGAAATAAACGGTGGTCTGTGACGGAATGGAACGAGGAAACACGCGGAAGGGTCGACTTCTCGTCGGAACGAAGTGGACCGAAATTAGTTTACCTTTGAAAACCAATTTCTTTCTATTTCTTACCTTGCCCCGTCTTCCGCTTCCTTTACGTCGCAAGGGCCATTTTTCTGTTGCGATCCTGCCCATCCTCCGCTGCGGGGAGATTGCCGCGGAAACGAAAATAATAAAAGAGCCACGCACGATCGAAGAGCAATATCTGGTAACGTTCCGAGTAATAACGGGCCACGGTGGATTCCCGCTTCGCTGAGTACCTTCGAACACTTTCTGTTTTCTCTGTACAGAGCAGACATAGCAGCTCGCCGCTCTGTAGATACGTTTATTTCCACAATTACGGAATTAAATGTCTCGGCTATTGACGGACCAGGAAATTGAAACTTGAGTGGTCCGTGCGCCTCAGCTACTGAAACAAGAATAAGAATTCTGACGATCGAACAGAGGAAAATGGCCTCTGACACGCGTGAAAATACAACGCTAAAGTACCTTTTCAATGTCTTGTTCTAATGCCGCGGAATTTTTCGACATATCGGTCCGTATTTTACACATCTCGAAAATTTACCTGGAACAAGAAAGTCCTACTTGACTTAGCCATTTTAGCTGCAATTTTTACCACGTTTTTTTATTCCGAATGATACTGTGATATACAATTCGAGAGGGCGAATATTGTATCCACTAAATGAAATGACTGACTGAAAGTGTAAATTATTTATCAAGTTCAGATCAATGCAAAATCATGTGCCCTTTTTTAATGAAGACATAAATAACACTTTTCTAAAAAAAAAAGTATACGGTTTTATTTCTCACTGTATGCAGATCGAACGATTTAAACCGAAAAATGTAAGTTCTCCGAACAGTAAGCATAATCTTCGGCTAAACGTAAGCCGTTAAGCTTACGAGTAGAAAAATCAAGAATATAGGACAATGTTACAGCAACACGTGCAACGAAATTCGAGGCAGACCGGATATTTTCGAAGTCGTGCAACTCGGTCTGGCCACAGACACGGGGCCACAGTCCAACGTGAAAACGGGTGCAACGGCGTCAAACAACTTCGGCATCAAACAATCTGGCGGAAAGGTGAAACTTTTCCATCCACTTCAGTCGGAACGGTTGGTCCGTCGCGTCGCGCCACGTCGGTTTCGTTTGTTTCACTTATTTCATCTGTTTCTTCCTTGCCAGCTACTTTATCTATCTATCCCGACTATTCCGTCCGCCTCGGCTGGTTAATCCGCATAAATCAAAACAAGTTCCAAGTTTTTCCGATTCGCCTGGAGGCAGAGAACCGCGGGTCCATGGAGGCGTCCCGCGGCATCGCAGCCGCGCGTGGGATTGATGACACTCATAATTCGCACCCGCTGTCAAGCTGTTCTCCTCGTGTTTGGACTGCCATAATCCCAACGGCTTAGCACCCGGAGGACAGGCGGCGGCCGTTTATCTCTCCCGAATCCCGGATTATCGCCGAGTGATATTTTTTAGACGCGTCTCGTGTCACCGCACCATCAGTTCTCCGTGGGATATGGAAAGGGAGGTTAATTAAAATCGAATACGTTTGCGTGAAATGAGACGCGAAAACTTCGGAGCCTGTCGTTGTCGACGTCTCGCGCAGGGATCATGCTTCTTGCATATCCCTCGCCGACTTTTCGGCGTCGCCAGAATCTCTCCTCCCTCGATACCGCGGCAATTAAATCAAAGGCAAATTCGTTCGAAAGTTTCCAGCTTGCTATCAAAGAGCAGGATAGCTGCCAGTGTTTGCCCGGAGGGGGCGAACAGGTTGGAGCCGGTAACCGGGTGTAACTAAGTAAACCGAGCATTTCAAGTTGTTCCTTTCCGCGTAGCTAGACGCCGCGCCGGCGATATTAAGCGCATAACATGTACCCCCTACCATCATCCCGTCAGCTCACCCCCCGCACCCCGTCACTATTATACAGCCATTACTACGTCACGCTGTTCTATACAGGGTGAGTCGCCTGAAATATTCCCGTTGTCCTTAACGCGTTGAATGCCGCGCGAATTTTCCGCGTTTCGCACGAGTCTCTCGCCTGGTTCGTTTGTGTTTGGGGAGAATGGGGTAATGGTGGTCAGTATATGTAATTATTACGAAATTACGCGTCTTACAATTTCCATTTTTACTTGTCTACCAAAATTGTCTTACCACATGTTACGGCATCTTCCAGAAGATCGCCAAGCATCAAAAAGATTGAACGAATGCCACACGAATTGTAATTCTGGTAAATATTGTCACTACAAAATTATACGTCTTAAGCTTTTCATATTTCTTCTCTATCAAGGTCGTTATACCACATACATAGTGACCTTGTGGTACTCCAATGCATGGGTTTGTTACGGATAGAGAATGGGAAATCACAAAAAACTAGAATTATTAGTCTGGCCCTAAGTGCCCTTAGATTTTGAACAGTGCACCCTATTCACTGTCGGGGGTATATAAACCCTATGCCTTTTACTCTCGGGGGCCAGTACTTCGGTAGACACGTATAGAGTCACGTCGTGCTTGCAGTAACATTTGTCAGTGAGATCGGGCTAAAGTTCCCTTTCGAATCAAATTTAACAGTATAGATTCCGCAAGTCCGGTACAAAATCTATTAGGCATCTAACAAGTTGTTCTCGAGACCCCCGCATTGCCAGTGCGTCAAAATAGGTAAAACATACCCTTTCTCTTTCTATCTTTTGATTCTATTCGCGACAATTAAACATGTACAACACTATTTAATTGAATATATTTGTACCGTACTATAATTTTCGTATAGATTCACTGAACCCTTAATTATCGTTCCAATATCCTAAACGAACAAATTGAACGTTCCCACACGATACAATCTTACCGCTCGGGTTGTATCAATTATATTATACAAGTTACGAGGCTCACTAACATTCCCATTAATCCAAACAAATGTCTATATTACCCAATGGCTCCCCAATTTCGCATTGGGTTCGTCCACGCAAACTATACCATCCTAGCGGCCCTCTGAATTCGCATCAGGTTCGTCCGCATCCTAACAGCTCCCTGATTTCGCATTAGGTTCGTCTGTGCTCTTTTCCAACCTCCTAGCGGCTCCCCAGTTTCGCACTGGGTTCGTCCGCGACGTGTTACAAACTCCTAGCAGCTCCCCGATTTCGCATCGGGTTCGTCTGCGCGTCTCTCTTTCTTAGTGACTCCCCAATTTCGCATTGGGTTCGTTCACGAAGTTTCACTTTCCTATCAGCTCCCTGATTTCGCATCAGGTTCGTCTGCGTTTGACTCCATTCCTAGAGGCTCCCTGATTTCGCATCAGATTCGTCCTCGCAATCTATTATCCTAGCGGCTCCCCAATTTCGCATTGGGTTCGTCCGCGTACATTAACTAACAGATTGATTCCATATTCCTAGGGTAATAATCCTTCGTCGGCCACTCGTGCTACTCACGGCCCTGGCTCGTAACAGGTTAGACGTTACAGCATCTTCCAAAAGATCGTCGAGCATCAGAAGAATTGAAGTTCAATCCAGGGTTGTTCGAAGATCTCAAAAGTTCAATCATCCACCGCCAGAATGAACTCGCACAACTCGTACAGACTTCCCTTTCCCTGCAGGAAACGATTAACGATGAAACAGCTCCGATAAGCACGGTTGCGAATGAGATCGAGGGGTCAGAGAAATTCCCTCGATTATACACTTTGTTGTTCGGATCAAATAAATCTCTAGATTTAACGAGCGACGTTAACGGCGACTCTGCCACGTTAAAAACCCATAAAACCGACTTTCTTCGCGAGACCGACCCTCCGTTCACACCTCCCCCACGTTCACTTTCGATCTAACCGAAGCTCAACATTCCCGAACGGGATTCCAGGGCCTCTTCCCAATTAAAAATCTCCTAAGCCGCGATCACGCGAACCGAAACATCCGCATCGGTGTTTCCGGCATCGTCGGTATGTTTCTTATCTCGCGGTGGCGTGGAATTTCCAGGATTTAGTAGGAGGCCAGGACGTTTCGCGGCAAGACAACTGTTCACCGTTCCAGGGATAACGCAATACTTCCGCAGTCGTCTCGCTGGGTAGAAGTTGTTCGACCGAAGTCCAGGAGCGGTTCAAAGGGGAGTGAAACCGGCCTCGGTTAGGGTTGTCAGTCAACCGGCGATAGGCGGCACGGCAGAAGCGTGCCACACGCTACTACAAGCCTATACAGGGTGTCGGCTGAGTCGCTTAACACTCGAGTAGTACCATGTTTGCCTAGAATACCAATGTACCTATCCTCAACTTATTTTTCTTAAGTTTAACACATTCCTTGCCACACGAAGTTCACCCGTTTTACACCAGATTCATCTACACCCAACACTTTTTTTGCACGATTTTGAAATAATACAGCCCAGAAAAAAGATACCTGTGTATACACAGGTATTCTAACTCGCAGTCTTAGTTCTCGTCACATTTTCCTCGCGTTATTGCATCGAAAAATTCTAAAACAAGTCTGACACATTTAACACATTGAACCACATATTCGAGAATCTTTTCCGATATTTTAGTTGCAAACTACAGTTGTAGAAAAATTCGACAAAGTACAAATCTAATGTTAAAGCTTAATACCGACTACCCTGGAAACAAATAATGAGGTACTGTAGTCAACACTCTCGAACTTTATTCATATTTTTAGCTAGGGTGCGGCATGATAAGAAAAAAAGAGAAACCAATTTTTTCAACGTTTTCTTAATGAGAACCAAAGTTATACCTGATTTGTCTCAATTCTTTACTCTCATTCTTGTTCCCAAATCTGCGGAAGGTTTCCCGGAATGTTGAAATGTTTAATGTGGACTGGTATCTTTTTGATCACACCTCGTACTTCATCGTCGAAGAGGATAGCGTTTCGGGGACCGGCCAAAAATCGCAATTGTCCCGCACCCTACGGAAAGGGTGGCTCGTCACCCCTGACCCATTTCGCGACGCAAATTTCGTTGGAATCGGGCGGAGGTCGCCCGAGGCGAGGAATTCCTAGCCACTCGTCGACTTCCACCCTTCGTCCAGCCCCGGGGCTGAGTATTTAGATACATCTAGCCGTGGGATAGATAACCATTCGTCCTTTCCGTGCGCGGTGGTAGCCGGTATAGTTTTCGAGGCGAGGAGGGCACGCATAAATTCTAGCTCGTCGAATCAAAGGGTCCAAGGTATCGGGCTATCAAAGGCTTTATCTCCCGGCCAGGTCGGGACCGCACAATAACCGGTTTATCGTTTGACTGTCAGTCGATCTAAGTTCGATGTGGGTTATGTTTCCAATTCCGTGGCTGGTAAATCTGAAACTTCCGGACGCCGCGCCGTCGGCTGAATAGTTAGTCTTAATTATTATTGAACTGTGACTGCTCGCTTAGACCGACTATCCTCGGGTTCGCCCGTTCCCGTCGATTCACAGTGCTTCATGCTCAACAGATTTGAACTTTTCTTGCCTTTTTCGGTATTCTATGCAAGATTTCCACAAAGTCACGTTGATTAAATTTAAATCCTCTGGTTTAGTTTCAATAGAATTTAATCTGTCTGCATTGCTGCAACAAGCTTGCGCGTATTTTCTCATTGCACAAGAAAATTTAAAACTCCGCGCTGCCTGCTGAAAATTTAGTCTAATTATTATTGAACTATTTATTTAAATAAACATTTAAATAAATCTGCTATACTCGGGTTCGCCCGTTCCCGTCGATGTACAGTGCTTCTCGTAACATTGCTCAACAGATTTGAACTTGCCTTTCTCGATATTCTGTGCGAGACTCCCAGACAGCCACGTTGGTTACGGATTTAAATTGTCTATTTCAGTTTTAATAGAATTTAATATTATACAGTCTGCACATAGCTGCCACTAGCTAGCACGTATCTTCTCATTGCACAAAAATTTCGTAATATGCGTAAGTACTACCTACATATGCACACGTGTGCTTACCTGGTTGTAGCTCCGGATGAAATGTGTAATTAAAGGATCAGGCTATCCAGTGTATTCATCTGGCACCTCCCTCATTCTCTCTTTCTCCGTCTCTCTTTGACGTTCTGCAAAGTCTGCAGGCTGCTTGACGGCTGTGTAATCTTGGGATTAAGAGGAATCTCTTTCGCAGCCAACACTCGTTCGTCATCGTTTTCCCGGTGACGATCATTCGTTTACTCGGATGGAATTGAATCCGGTGCGGCGCGGTTTGGTGCCCGTTCCAGGCCGTAGCGCACCGTCGCGTCGCCAATGAAAAATTCAAAGGATTATCGAATTTGCGCAAACATGGCGTGTCCCTTTTATCGCCGGGCCAGCCGCCCAATGGAAAAAACTGCTGTCGGGAATTTGATTATCGCTGGGAATACCGTTACACCTCGAAAATCGATTACGTCCACGTTTCCGCCGCTAACGATGGCCCTTTTTAAACAATACCATGGCTGTCTGTATATGGTAAATAAAAAGAGCGCCGGATTGTAACTACAGCTTACCGGCAATCTGATCGGTTTTACTTTGTCGGGTAAATACGTCGACGCGCGCGATACGCGATCGATACACACTAATTCTAGTCAAACTCGCGTTTGAATTACGTTCCCTTTCAGCTGGATGCTGACTTGGAAAATGTTGTTTCACAGACTCGAAACTTGTTAATGCTTCCGATGCAATCGAACATTTCATTTCGCGAGTTTTAAACGGGTTAATTCGTTGTTTCACAATCAACTCGGTGATTCGTTGTTTCACAACCAAAATCGCTACTGCCATTTAGTAATTTTTCCAAAAATTCTCAATGGCTTATAGGATTGTCGAAACTGCACCACGTTTCCAGAGTAATATAAGAGGGTTAAGTGTATTCTTAGCTTTTAACATTTCGTATAAGATGGTCTGTCTAACGTGTCGTGTTGCAAACCTCATTCAGTAGAAATTCTATGGACGAATGCATTCTCCCGAAGAAGTTCTATTCGTTACACTTCTTCCTTCTCCCAACCTTCTCCCAAGGATGCAGAAGAGATCGATACTTTGAACCAAATAAAAGAACCCCCTCGAAGGGTGCACGAAGACTTATTCGACAGACTGTAGCCATTGTCAAACGGGAAGGTTAAATACATATTTCCATCTTTTCACTAGCAGGCGTCCACCGTCTGCAACGGCAACTGCCCCAAGGAAGTTCCTTATCAATCCCGGCATATAGAGTGACACAAGACAGAGGGCGGTTAATGCCTGAAGTCGATCAACTTCGGGACCGCTCCGGGGTATCCGTCGATGACGTTACTACCGTTTTAACGAAGGGGTTGCCACGAAGGAATCACATTTTCCCTCCAGACGATGATTATTTAGATTATCCGCGATCGTCGAGTAATCTCAGCGCAAAGAGCCCAGAGAGCCCAGAGACGAGAGGGAAGAGAGAGGAGAGAGAGAGAGAGAGAGAGAGAGAGAGCCCTGCGCGTCGTCTCCCGACAGTCGCTTTGATGACATTCGTCGTCGAAGTTGAATCCCCCTGAGGCTGTTTCGCCTCTTATAGCGGAACTGTTACCGAGAGACTGCGTCGCTCGGTTCGATTAATTCTGGTTATTTGCGTCGAGCCGATCGGCTGGAAAGGATCTGTTTTTGTTTGTGTCCCGGCTGCCAGAACTTGAATATCGTATTGTTGCGGACGCTCTCTGATCGGGAGGCATCAAATGGTGTGGTTATTAATTGCGAACAGAGTATCGAGGATCGGGAAACCGGTCCGCTTTAGAAACTGGAAACGCGTTGTTCCACTGTTACACCGGGGACCTCTATCAATTTCATTATTAGTCGTTGTTCGCCCATTACACTCAACGCTCGGTGCTCGCTCTTTGTACCCGACTGCCGAGGCTTAATCATTTAGTTATTACCACGGGTGCACAACTAATTTGTTACGAATACAACAAAGGATATTGTGTACGAACTGAAGCAGATTATGATATTAGATTTGATTGTTAGCTTCCGAGAGCAATCTCCTCTCAGGAAGCGCAAAAGCAAACGCACCTTATCTCAGTTCGTAAATAAAATAAATATACACTAACAAATTAGTCTGCAAGGTGCGGCCCAATTATTATGTATTCTTGACTTTTCGTGAAACGCAATTCTCTGTATAAAACCTGTACACTTGATGTTTTGTCGTGATTTTCCAAGGGACACTCGCGGGTGACACGCGGACGGATTCCACTCAAAGTTGTAAGTCTTGAGCCCGGTTTTGGCCAGCGGACGCGTCGACTCGCGAATGCCCTTGCACGACTGTTGCACTATCCGCCAAATTAATCTTGGGTAGCCGGTTCAATGGGTCAAGTGATTGAGACCGAGATTTTTTCCGAAACTGGATTTATGGCACACTGTAAACTTAATATATACAGGAAAATAGACATCTGGCGATATCTAGAATGGTCACCGGAAGACCCTAATTGACTGAATCTTCGAGGAAGATTCCTAGTCACGAACGCACCATAAACATTGTTCGAAAGAACCGCGTGTGCTGTTCCTACGCGACGGAACACTTGATCAAGTGGAACCAAGAAGTTTAATGACTTTTAATAAGAAAAATATATGTAATTTTACGTGTAAATAATTATATACGAGGACAGTGGAATAAATACAGGGTGTCTTAAAATTCCTTCAACACCCGGAAATTGAAGGTTCTTGAGTTCATTTGAAGCAACATTTTCCGTTTCAGAAATAGCACCCGCGACTTCGTTTAGTAATTATTAACGAAAAATACGGACCAATCAGAGTGCCATCTAGACGCGTGTTGGTATAGTCGGCCAATTGACAGTTGGCGCGCCGCACAGTGGCGAGAAAGCGATCTTTGTGGACAAAAATCTGCCTACGACTCAGTTTTCCACCGATTCAATTGAAATTTTTTTTAAAATGTTCGTGAAGGTCTATATTTTGATTACGTGCTGCGCAAAAATCGTTATCAAGAATCCTTATCTACAAAATTCACAGTGGGCGAGAAAGCGATCTTTGTGACCAAAAATCTGCCTACAACTCAGTTTTCCATCGATAAAATTGAAATATTTTTTTAAATGTTCGTGAAGGTCTATTTTTTGATTACGTGCTGCGCAAAACTAGTTATCAAGAATTCTTATCTACAAAACTCAATAATTCCGATACTTCATCCGCCCATACTATAAATTTGCATGTTCCAGCTGAGTTGCCGACGCTTCTTAACCCTAACAATCTTAACATTTAAAAAAAAATTCCAATGAATCGGTGGAAAACAGAGTTGTAGGCAGATTTTTGGCCACAAAGATCGCTTTCTCGCCCACTGTGCGCCGGGCCGACTGTTCCAACAAGCGTCCAGTGTGGTTTATGCAGCGAAGAACTAGAGTCGTAGACATCGAAAGCGTAGAGTAGTCGCGTGGATTAGTTATTTCTAGGATAATTGTACGTTTTAATAAATACTTTTGAGACGCATACGATTTACTGTCAAAAACTTCCAATCCCATAAATGAAGGGTGTCGTAAAAGAAATTTTGGAAACAATTTTCGAGAAAAGTGAATAATAGTCACCGTAATGTTAAAGCTGGCATGAGGTGATTCCTTTTCTTGTATTTATCTTTACATGTAGAATCACTTCCATGCACGCTTGTACATGTTATTCGGTCGAACCATATACATTCGAATGGGCACAATGATTGTAGTCCTCCCTTCTAATGTACAGCCTCACGTCTATATATTTTCGGTAATTATTTCGGTATGAAGTTCCTGATTTCAAGGTGGGTTTACGGGTTGATAGCATTTTTTTTTATCGAATACCAACTGCCTGGAGGATCGTAAATTGGCGGATAATGGCCGATGGCGCCATAAAACATTTCTGCACTTTAACGTCCGTCCGGAAAACGACAGCGGAGGTTGTGTATGAGGCACTGCCCGGCTCATTCCCATTTGGACGTTGAGAAATTAACGGCGGGCTTCCGGCTCGGGGCCCGTTTCCGGTGTCACCGGGCCTCTGTTCAAAGCGAGAAACTGCCGCGTCGAATCAACGCCTCCGGCCGCCAAACGGAATCTCCCTGTGATAAAATAGCGAGTAACAATGGTAACGACATCTTTATTGCATGCAAAATGGAAAGAAGAAACGACCGAGAAAACCGTGTAATTGATGGGCCGAGCTGGTGTCCTCAATACTCCGTGGAGCCTCGTAATTGGTCTCCGATGAATAAAGTCTTTGAAATACACCTGTCGGCAACAGTCTATGTCAATTAGGTTAGCAATTCATTTTGGAAACAAATCCCGATAGATTTTCTAGAATGGTAATACAATATAGGGGTGGGCAAAGAATCCTCGAAGTTGACGAGTAACCTTACTGTGGTCCTCTGTTAAGCTATACGTCTAAAATAATAAAAAAGTTTTAAAAGGCTTAATTATCTCAGTTTACATGCTCGAGGATTTACGTTGATTGGATCCTGAGCTCCGCAATTATTACAATTACGAAGGTGCTTCCATCGCAAGTTGCTAACGCTAAATCTATCAGCATCAAGTTTAAGAAGGGAGGAAGAGTGCAAGGAGTTTTTGAAATAAAAAATTACATTCGACAATAATCCCTTTATAATTAATACCAGTGTTATAGATATTAGATTTAGGTTTCGTACGATTTTTATGGTGATATAGATTTAAAGAAAATACTTAAAAATTTGTCAAGAAAAGAGTCCCGTAATCTCCACGATTGTAAAACAGCAAACCTGAATTCGGTCGTTTCGTAAAGCATCATCGGTTCCGAGCGACTTAAAGAGCTCGCGCTTATCGAGCAACCATTGCATCGCAAAATCTCCAGCATCTTACTCAAATCAAGAAAAGTCCGGCATTCTCAATTGGTCCAGCTGATCGCGACCAAGAAGCCGAGGACAACTGGAAAGCATTGTAGGGGTTTGAGGAGGCGATTCATAGGACCGTTCGTGCGGAACAGATATCCAGTCCCGAAGTCGGCCTTTTTTCCGAGACGCACGAACGATCAATGGAACAAGAAAGAGAAAAATCAAGAAAAAAAGGAGAAATCTAGACGTTGTACGAGAGAAGGAAGGAACAGAGGGAAAAACGGAAAGGGGGTAGGAGGAAGGCAATCGATATGCTGAGTTTTCCCAATAAGACGGGGGAAGACGGGCTATTTCATTTCTCGATCGTCTAGCGCTCGGTCCTTCGACGTACCGCATCGTGTGCGGGCCTCACTTGTCCTTGAGAAGAAAAGTATATCTAGATGACGTTGTAGATCGAAGGGTTGGAAGAGTGTCCCTTTTTTCGTGAGCCCCGGACAAGGCCGTATGCAAAAGATAGAACGTGCGCCGCAATCCGAACGAAATCTCGAAACGCAATTTCCTGGACAGCCGGCCGAACGGACGTCGCGACATTTCGCCTCGCTCTGCCTCGTTCTGCCTCGCTCTACTTCGCCTCGTCGGTACACCATCGACAGGGAACTACCCTGTCTACCCCCACGCAACGAATGCAGTTTTAACGACGCATTGATGCAACCTCGTTGTTTCCCTTTCCCCTCCCTCGGTTTCGCGCTTGGATATTTCACTCGACTTTTTTCGAGCTCTGCCACGTCGAACGATAGCATTCATAAATCGCCGTCAGAACGGTCAAGTGTTGTTCGGCTTGTCTTATAATTTCCGCGAGAAGAACAGGTCTTGGACCAACGCGAACTGTTTTAAAAGATCAGGGATCCTCGAAAAACTGGATCCGTTTCAGAAACTTCTGATGAAAATTGAAGATAGAAAGTTTCGAACAATTCTTTGTGTGGGTTCCATAGACCGTGGAAGAATTATGAGCATTTCTTTTATGCGCATATAGGTACAATATTATTTGTATGTACAATAGAAACAGACTTGACTATGATTGCATTTTAATTTTATTTTTATTATGACGCATATTATGAAACAGATGCTTGACGAAAAAAAATTCTTCTCGTAGAGGAGCAAATTTCTTTTATACTATACCTTTTCATTTTGATTCAACTGTGACCCAAATGCTCGGACACTCTTGCCACGTTGCTTTTAATTTGCGATTGTCGAATAATCGAACAAGTCGACGAAAATTGATTCTATTTCGAACAGACGAGGTCTATTTAACTCGTGCATTATTTAAATGGTCTGGCGAAGCTGTAAGTGCAAAATAAACTCGTCGATTTAATGCGAACCCGATGGTTCGATATAAACGTTCTCGTAGATATCAAATGTGATCATTTATTGAAGAAGACAGCTGAATATTCGCTAACAAATATGTTTTTGTTCGGATTGCATGGAATCGGCATCGCGGGAGTTCATCGAACCGAACGGGCTAACGTGGGTCGCCGTAATTTTAGACCCGACGTCCAGTTTCTGTCTGAAACTGTCCATCAGATAATTTTAATGGAGCTATTGTCCGAATAAAGGAAGATTTCATTCGTTACATGACATTAAGCTGCTCCATCGAAATCGCCGGACGTTCGAGAATACCAGTTTATTATTCTTGCTTGTATAGAATCGACCCTTATCAAGACCCTGTTAATCCTCCTGCATTAAAGGAACTCACTATCATCAGTCACGAGAGTCTACATAGAAACTGCCTTTCGAATATTCGAGATACAGAACCAGAGGATTCCGACAGTTTATACTTGTTAGCTAAGATTGAACAGATAAATAGATAAATTAAAGATATAAGATTATGAGGAACTTTTCGTTTGTTCGATGGATTTACGATGTATTTATTTTGTTGTTCTGTTTTATGTACTTTTTCATGCGAGTGAATTCAGGCACATCACATCTCGAACTTCGGACTTGTTGTAGAGTTATATTACTGATTCCTGCAAAAATTTTCGACTGGTTGATTTGCCATTGTGTTGTACTACTGAATTCTCGTGCGACCTCTCTTTCGCTATTATATTCTCCTAATACACAACTCAATTTAAACCGCCTGACTTGTCGTTGAGTCGTACTACTGAATTTTCGTGCCAACTCCTTCGAATCATATTCTCCTAGTAGACAACTGAAAAATGTGGTATCGAAGGAGGTGGCATGAAAATGCAGTAGTACAACTCAACGATAAGCCAGACGGCTGAAAATTAAAAAAAAACTCCGAAAATTAATTTCTGCTAAATGTACTGCAAATTGTGAAGAAACCGATTATTTAAACTTTTACAAGTACCTATGTTAGAAGAGTTTGCGATAAGAAAGCTTCGGACACATTAATCGTAATAGAAATTCATCAGTCCGATACTAAAAAATACGTTGAATTTTCAGGTGAAGGTGATGTTGAAAGTATCTCCAGGGGATGGAGGAAGTTTCTTCAACGCCGACAAGAGGAAAAAACAGGTGACCCTGGTCGATCCAACAGCCGGACAATCTTCTTCAGCTGAAGATCGCAGGCCGACGGTGGCAGCGCCGAAAATGTTTGCGTTCGACGCGATATTTACCGAAGAAGATTCTCAGGTAAGCGTTCGAAGTTTTATCGACTTCCGTCTACGTAGCACGAGGCGTCCTTCTGGCAATCGACGAACGCCAATTTTAATCGTGACCGTCAATTCCATCGGCTTCCCCGGGAAATTCAGTGAAACGTCGGCTCTTTTCTTTCTCGTCCGCGGAGAATCGTTTTTCCACGGCCCTTCGGTACCTTTCAGAATCCTCGAGGAGCACGGAAAAGCCGGCGCTAGGTGGATAAATAGAAAAAGGAGAGGAATTCCGGAGAAGTTAAGGGAAAGAGATGGGGGTTGGCAGGGAGGTAGAAAGTCAGAATGTTGAAACGTCTACGTGCTCCGTCGTCGACTTACGTTCATCCTAGAGACGCAGAAGACGTCCCTGCCTGGCGCATAACTAAACTAATTTCCCGACCTCTAAACTCCCTCTCCCGCTCAGGAAAATCCAACCCACCCACGCCCCACCGTTCCTCGAGCGAATGTTGCTTCTTGCCCATGACTTCTCCTCGGTCCGAGGAAATCAAATCGAACGTTGATGATCGTGATTATTTTTCAATTTACGCGCTCGATCCCGCGCTCGGCCAGAACATTTAATAGTTCGATCATTCCCTCCTGGAACTCGTTCCATGATTATTGGAGAACTTGCGCATTGAAGAAAAACTTTCCGCTCTGAATCGAGCTTTCTTAAGGAAAGTTGTGATCGTGGAATTTAGTTTTCAAGAAGTTAACCACTTAAGTATAACATGATTGTGGACGAACTTTGTGCAAATTTTTACGGGCTGATTCGAATAAATTGTACTTTCGGTTATCTCATTCGTAGCTTTAGCACATTACAAATGAAATGAGATTGTAGTCGATCCTGCCGGAATTCTTGTAATTCTTCGAAAATTTGTATTTATTCGATTTAATTAGTTTAGGTTAATTGATTGTGATTAGTTAATTGATTGAAACTATGAATTCAACTTAAATATTACAATTTGGCAAATACCATTTTTGGTATTTTTAAATTTTGAGCATCATGTGAATGTTTTTGTTTGTTTATCGTCGTTATGTACATTTGTTGTGTTATTCGGTGCTTTTTCCGGAGCATGTGAAGTTATATGAGATTTTCTTTCATTTTACTTGCTGTAAATACACAAAGTTTTGCAAGTTAATTGTAACCATTCTATTTGTAGAAGATAAAAACATAATTCAAATTTCAATGATTGGATATAAGTATTCCAGCATTTCTTCAATGACATTTCTAATAGGTATATCATATGTAATCCGGATTGTTTCAATAATTTTCGGATTCATTTATTTCATTCCACCGTTACTAAAATCATAAAAATGTTGCTGCTAAAAATTATTAAATCAATTTATTTTTACAAATACAAACAAAATACGGTTTTATTGTCGGATCATTACGATTAATGTTTTGAGGCAAATACAGTTAACGTTTTATGACAAGGGTGGATAAGATATATAAAAATAAAAATCTACTTCGAACACTTCGATTTACATGATTATTATTATTATTCGTTGGTAGACGCTTAGGGGCTATATGAAGGTTAACAACTATTTTTAAAATGATAACACTTTTTATCGTACGTTAGTGTTAACCTGCTTATGTGAAAAATGTGTGTGATATGTGAGAGGTTCACTGTGACGATTATTTATTCGATCTGTGACGATTAACATAAATTATAATTATTACCATTCAATACAATATGTTGAATAGTTGCAGTGTTTCGATAGACCCTGTATAATTTCGAATGTTACGTAAGAAAACCATAGGTGTCCAATACTCGGAGAACTGCCCCTCATCGTCCATCTAATTTGAATATCTTTTGAGCCATTCGATCAACTCGTCGGATTACCTTTCAACACGCCAAATATCATCGTTCACCTATTCGTTACCACTGTTCCCGGAAGCGGCGAAGAAGTGCGTCGATCTATTCATGGCAGAGCCGAAGCGCAAGAGAATGCCGCGCGTGCAGCCATCATGCTTAACGATCGATCAGCGTCTAGGCGGTCTTTCGTCGTCTTTCGTCGTCTTCGCTGGTATCCTGGCGGCTTGCGGATTTTATTGCGTGGCATTGATGAACGACATCGCCGCGGAAAATGTCATCGGGGACCGCGGAGTATGTTATAATACCGCGGCGTGCATAGCCGGCCGTGCTTCTGTGTGTACGTTCACCGAGATATTTCGGTGGTCTCCGGGGACATTATCGAACGTCGGATTCAAATGAGCCCGGAGCTACTCGGTTTTCCCGTCGTCCCCCTCTAACCCTATCTGTCTCTCACGGTCGCACACACACGTGGTTACGTATGCACGGCTCTCGTATCTCTGTTCCGCGTTTGGCAGCTAGTTCTCTCTAGGGACTAGCCCTTCATTCCTCCAGCCAGACTCCCTCTCCTCAAACCCCATGGCCCTTTGACGCACCCCATACCCTCGTCCGACCGTGTTTAGAAGAACCATAGAAATCAATCGATTGATTCGATCAAATGTCCGCGTCTGCCGCGACGATTGTCATCGAAAGTCACAATGGCTGACTCTCCTTTTTCTCCTGCCGCTTTTTTATTCTCCTCTGTCGGTACCCTTCCGCGACGTGTGTGCGTCGAGAACGGTGTGTGCAATACGGCCAATAGTTTTCTGGACCGTTCTGAAGTTTCGAATCGATGGAGGGACCACGGCCCAACAGAGGAGGGACTCCGGGAGAATGCGTCTCGTGGTCCTGGGGGACGATTCCGTCGTTTCTGATTGGCCGCGGCAGTCAAACGCAGCTCCCCGTGAATATTTTAAAGAACGTCGTCGGCCGATCCCGGACCAAAAGTCCTTCATCTTTCATTATTTAGACCCGCCCCGCGGTCATTCTATTTTTGCGACTCGTCTGCCACCGTACCGCCGGACGCTTCAAGGACCCGGTGTCGTTTCGCTTTAACGATCCAATCAGAATATCAAAACCTCTCTGACCTAGAACATTTTCATTCTACACAGTGGTTCTTTTATCTTACACCCCTTAACTCTCATCCGTCCTTCCTATCAATCTCCCGTAAAGGACGATGTTATTTTGCTATTTCTAGAACAATCGAATCAAGACTTTGTAGCTTCCATTATTTTTACCTTAAACTATGTGTATATATGTACAATATGTCTCGCTATCATCATTATTATTCGTAGTGAGAAATGTAGATTAGATGGTTTCGAGAGATTCACATCTTGGTATTGGTAGTTTTTTTTTTATTAGATAGACGAATGAAGGAAGTATGAAAATCAACTTTGATTTTTTAAATGGAACCGCATATTTATAACGCAGCTTTTAATTTTCTACAAAAAAGTATTAACCCATACACATATGTGGAAAATTTATCCGTTTCGGAGATAATTTAATTTAAAATTGCTAACAATATTATAGATACATTATCACTTATTGAAATGGTTAAAGGAAGAAATAACTTTTTATTTCGTTCCAACACCTTTTAATTAACGATTTTATTTTATTTTGCGTAAAGCTCCGCAATCATATGAGACTGATTCTTCGTATCAATTAATCGAAATGATTCTTTACGACTAAATTGCGGGGACCTCTATGCAAAATATAAAATGTTTGCATCGATTGCAAGACACAAGAAAGCGAAATAAAACTTTCTTTCTTCTCTTGATAATCTGATTAAGCTGAAATCAATACGCTAACGACCTTTAACTCTTTTTAATGTATTCGCTGTATAAAATTGCGCTTACTCATTTTGACGCAGTAATTTTCTGACCGTTTCAAGAGCCAAAATCGGTATAAATCGATATTAAAAATGTTTCCTAGCGTCGATCATGGCTGATTTCTATTGACTCCTCAAGCTGTTCCTAAAAGCGAATCATTTACCTGTGATCGCACAAATGTTATTTGACTGCGTGATTCGCCGAATCAACTAGCCCGATACTGTGTACTAATTGCCTAGATTGTCATTAATGTTGTCCTATGGAAGTCCGGTAGGCAGCCAGGGTAAAAGTCGACGCGACGGTGCAACAGCCCGTGGAATTACATTGCGCGCGGGCGCGTACGTGGCAAATGTAATCCAACCTGGTTGCAATTCCGATTTGCCGATAATCTTCGGCCAGCAGATACCTTTGCTACCTGAGTCCGCAAATACGCGAACCGCGAATACGCTTGACCGCTGTGTAGAGAAGCAGTCCAATAGAACACGCAAACACACCGCGTTAGATTGATTATGGGTCAGACGAAAATTAACATGGCCATGTTCGCCGATAGCATTACAACGCCGGAAACGTTCGATACACAAGCTATAACGTTGTATACTTCCGTCATCGCCATTTCTAAATTCTATTTTCACATAGAGGAGAATGGAGCAATGGCGGTCACTGCACAATAATTATAATAAAATTAAAATATCAGCTAAAATAGTTATTTAAAAATACGTTTCATGAACTTCGATTATTTATTAATTTATTCGTACAAAGATCATTTCATGCCAAATAAATTATTTTTTCACGTCACCATCAACAATTTTGTTCTAAATGAAATATGTTGTAGTTCATGTGAAATTATAGGGGTAGGTGAGGGGGGGGTTAAGTCATTATTTTGTCAGTTTAGAATTTGTTTAACCTTTTGCACTCGGAGCTATTTTAGCTAGAAAATTAAACACTTCTTCCAATCTAGAGTATTTCTATCCCCTATGATTTTTGAAATTTTATTGATAGGAAACTGGTATAATACCTCATGCAATACCTAAATATTTAGTAATTGTTTAGACCCATGGAAATCACCGACACAGTTTTCACCGACAACATTTCACCGACTCCAGATTTGACAAATTTGACCGCCAACGAATCTAAAATCGTGTCGGGGAAATCTGTGTCGGAGATTTCCATGGGACCCGTAAAAAATTTTCAAGACAGTATGGTTATATTCGTGGGAGTTTTTCTTTCAAAATAAGCTCTTCAAAAAGAATTGAATTGAGAATTGAAATTTGGTGTCATAATGAGATTATACATGAATCAATTTGGATGTAATTTGAATTGATAACACAAAAATATTTAATTGATAATATAAAAATATTTAATTTTTATATTTTATACAAAAATATTCATCCTGATTGTTTTTATTTCATTACTCTTAGTCCTTTTTATTTTTGTTTTCATAATTTTATTCCAGAATCCATAGGTTCATCATATCATGTGAATGAACAGCAAAACCGCGAGGCGCTGCGGGGGTTGGCAAGCGGAGCGAGCAAGGGGCGAAGCCCCCTAGTACCACCTAGTACTCGTTGCCCTATTAAAAGAGTTTTCAAAATTTATTATCGTAAACTATTTACACTATTCACATTATTTACATTCACCTGTTAAAAGAGAAACGACATTCAAGTTATCTCCAACACTTTTCCCTTTACAATTCTATTAACAAAAACACTTTTAATTTACTCTTTGATTTTCTCTACTATTCTATTCCTTACGCACGTGTGACTATCTTCTATCTTGATCGATCTCTACTATATCGATCTTACAAGGCATGATGCCATGTTTACATTAAAGAAATATATATTCTTTATACATATATACAGTTGCATTGCATTACATTATTTTGTTTTCCCCGCGCTGTTCACCGCGCCGCTAAACCTCCCCTAATTTCAGATGGACTACAACATATTTCACTTACAATTACGATCGATTTGGCATGCATTGACTTACAAGAAAACAAAGTTCGCTTCATATTCATCTAACATTACCCAAATGTAACATGCCGATTATAATGTGCATGAAGGAACGTTTGTTTGAACAATTATCAGTAATATGTTTTGTTAAATATTTCGTTTATAAACATTGATAATTCCATCCCCTGCTTCAACAACTTTCTATTCTACACAAGTCTACTCTTATCGACAAACAACACTTTCGAGTTCGAAGATTGGTCTCATCTTCATTCTATTATCCCGAGAATCCGGTCAGCCCGGGATAAGGAGCTGCGAAAATCGATAGAGAAAATTGCAGGGCAGGTATTTTCAGCAGTTTATACGTTTGGGAAATTGCCGGACCTCTAGCAAGCTGTACCGATTTGTCCTGGGTGCTCCGAAAAGGCGTTGGGAAAGGTATCGAAGAAATTGGGACTTCAAAGACATTTCCCTTCGAGGCAGCGTGCCTCTTTCTTCTTGGTCGTTCTTCCGTGCGGGTGTCTTTCGCGGAAATAAACTTCGAGCGAGCGTGAAACTACGTGGAACGTTGTACGTGTCTATTCTTTCGTAGAACATCGCCACGAGGATGAATGGCGCTGACAGCTAGCGATATTACGAATTTATCGAGGATTCGACCGGCGCTTAGTTGACGTAACGTCAGCCTGACTCACCTTGCTGAATTTCCGTCGTCATTGTAATTCACTTCCCGTCTCGCTGGAATTCCATGGAACACCTCGAGGATTGGACAAGTCGAGCTGTTCCCTTTTCTATTCGCGAGAACGCGGGAAACTGGATTTCCTCTTCTCTACAAGAAAGAGAGGTCTGTGTCTAACTGCTGTTCTTCGAAATCCAATACACCGAAGCACGCTCGCCCTCGAAGTGTGCGTCACGTGGATTTCCTTCGGACGGAACGACCGGCTGAAAATTAATCCTCGATGCGATACCGTGCCATCATTAACACTGGAATTACCGAGTAATAAATGCAACTGGTGTACAGTCGTGGAAAACATTAAGCGGACGCCCTTTAAACATCACACCAAATAACTTGAACTTTTTTTGAGATGTTAGGATTAATTTACTAGGTTATTTGAACAAAAATTTGTTGAGATTGTTTGGTATTTCGAAGAGACAAACGAAGTTTACTATTTTTAATTTTTTTGTCATGGACTAGAGATCGCGGTTTTGAACGTGTATTCACTTGTCATGGGTATTCATTTGTCCCCATTTTAATTTGTATAATTTTTACATACATTTTAATTACACGGGTACTCGTGTATTTAAATACACGTGCATTAATGCATCTCCATTTTAATTTGTACAATTTTTAGAACACTGATATATTGATTTATGTATTGACATTATGATTTCACAAATTTCGCGGTTGTTGGTACAACAATAAATTTAAATATCATTTTTAATAATGGAATTGAAGGATATTGTCGAATTTTTAAGCAAACATTTTAGATTTAATTACAATTCAAAGCCTGAGCCTAAACATCGAATCCCAAACGTCTCTAATAAACGAGAGACTTAGTTGATTACATTTTTTAAAAAATAGAAGTAGTTTTCAAATTAATTATTGTATCTACTTTATATATATAAACTTCCTTTCGAAAATTAGTAACTGTATCCTGAAATGAATACGAACTAAAATACAGATACGATAATACACGTGTATTTAAATATATGCGAAATAGTACACGTGTACTTAAAATGACACATACTGAAGTACGTGTACATGAAACAGACGTGTACACGTGTATTTAAATACACGTGAAATATGGATCTTTAGTCTGTACCTATACAATTATAAATATGCCTTTTGTCTTCTGTAATCAAAAATTTTCTGTTGCGTGAAGATCCGCTCAAATAATTTCAACATCCATTCAACGTTGACGTCCTAAGCTTCTAGCCGAGGGTACGGCTCTCGTTCCGCGCAGATGGAAAGTAGTTGAGCTGCGAATTTGTTTTTCCCTAGTAATTGAATCAATTTTTTCCCGGTGCACGATCGATCACTCACTGGGAGATTTAATCAACCGGGAGATCGCTCGTCACGCCGCTCCATCGTACAGTGATGACTTTATCCATTACGTGACGGAACGGAACGGAACGGAACGGTGTGTGTCCGGTGCTAGCATAATCTGTATAAGGTGCGAGACAAACCCCTTTTCAGATGCAATCAAAACACTTATTCGTCAGGCCGTCGACAAGTCGTCTGAACAAGTAGAGAGAGAGAGAGAGAGAGAGCGAAAGATAGAACCTGTCGATCTCAGGTTCCGTCGTCCTGCGTCGACCTGGGAAAGGAAAAGGACGTGAAGTGTGCTCGAACGGCTTTCGTGGGTCCGGTGTGCAAATGAAACCTGGCCAAATTAATTGAACATCCATCTCAATTACGGCGCTCAGTACGTGAATACGGTCGTAGATGCATTCCCGTTCGAGATCTTACGCGTGTGTACACAGCATATATCGGTCGCGGTCGCCGACAATTCTATCCCTGCGGACGATCCGGCAGGACAATGCATCCTGGACAGAATAATTCACTGAGGCCATTATGGCCGGTCCAGGACAAGGGCTTTATTATTGACTTACGACTAATAGTCACGCTGCGGATTACGCGTGTGTGTACGGTAGCGGTACGCGCTTGCGCTTGCCTGTCCTCCCTCTCTCTCTCTCTCTCTCTCTCTCTCTCTCTCTCTCTCTCTCTCTCTCGATCAACGTCGTCTGCTCGAGCCTCCCCCTCTCTCTCTCTTCATCTTTCACCCTCTCGTTTTCTCTCGATCTTCCAGTAATCGGCGTAGCTGTTCTCCGCATAGCGTGCCTTCGATCTATTGCTCATTTCCCGGTGAATGCTGATCGAATGAGCCGCGTCGCGATGCCTGGAAATTCACAGTCCTCTCCCTTTCTTGTACTCCGCTCCACGAATTTCCGGTGTCTCGGCGAAAGCAGATCGCTTACGTCCGATGCGAACAGAAATTAGTCCTCGATACCTATAGCTCGTTTAACGAGTCGAGCTAATGCAAATAAACCAGTCGCTGGCTGCTACGGTGATTCGAAAATCACGGGAACGGACTCGAACGCTCCAACCCTTTGCACTTGCAACCCCGTCTTTTCATTGAACCTGGAAATTTCATGTCACCGAACGAATGTTTTGTTACTTATCTTGGCAATTGAATTTTTTCTGTCAGACCAGTCCTTGAGAATCCTCGTGTATCAATCCCAACCATTCTTGATATTAAAGGTGAAGTTTGTTTCTCGATCGGACAATGAATATGAAATTATAATTTCATATTCTTGATATTGACGCGTAGAACCTTTTTTTATGTTTGTAATTTTCGCTATCCATGATAAATATTCTGTTTTGTCGATCGTAACGAATTAATAGAAATTAATTACGATCGACAAAACGGAATATTTATTATATATAATGTTTGTTATTCTACTATACTATACTATAGTAGGCAGTATTTCTTGGCAAGTCATCATCATGAATAAAAGGATGCCGCATGACACTCTGCTCCTGAAACTGTGGCTTTATTCAGATCAGAGTTACCGTAGTAAAAGTATAAAAACAGCATTAACCGTCGAAAATATAAACAGTAACACCGACAGTGAAAAATACGAAAGCTAGTCAACAGTAAAAAAAATACAGAAAACAGCTTCAACGGTAGAAAAAACAAAAAAACAGTTTCAACGGTAAAAAAAAAACTAAGAAAAACAGTCTGAACAGTAAAATATACAAACAAGTATGAAACTATGGTAACATGAAAAGAATTGTGGAGAGTCGGTATATTACTTCTGGCTTACTTAAATTATTAATGAAAGAAAGAGATCCTTAAGAATAAATAAAGAAATTGGTGTTCCTGACATTGATGCACATAATTTTTATTTTACACAAAAACCGCAGTCTATAATGATAGAAAAAGATGAGATTTTAATCGAAGTTACGAAATTTGGATAAAATTATTAGGCCTTGAAACCAAAGTATCAATACTATCTCCGCAAGTTATTGTCACAATTTGACGAAGCCTGATTAAGGGGAACGAATCCTTCGACAAGTTCGGTTCTCCCGTTACTTCACGCCCGGTGGTATTCTAATTTGCGGGCAGATTCGATTATAGTGATTGCCGTGAAAGTATTCGTGACCCTTCACGGCAATGAATTAAAGTGGAACGATTGCTCCGTTGTCGATATTCTGGGGGAAATGAATATTCCGATGACTGAAACAGTCAAAACGAATACAGAGTAAAAACACAGGATGCCACAGACAAGCTAAGACTTTTATACGTCGGTGAGAAAATATTGATGCAAGTCAAAACAGTTAATCATTGGGTAATGAAAAAATTAATTTTATACTTATTATTAGTATCACACTTTGCAAGAAATATGTTTAGATGTTCACATACGGGTGGGCATAGCCAATTTTTTTTATACAGTGAACAATAGTAATATTCGGACACTTTCAAAAGGACGGTAACTCTGTAAATATCAGATCACGCGACTTTTTCATTTTTTTTTTGAGATAACAATTAATTTATTACCTAACGTAAAAAGAAATTTTGTAATAATTGCAATTGGCCGGAATTACAAAGGAAACAATAAAAGTTGTTGTTTACAACATGTTTGTGTGGATCAATGTTGAAAATTTTAAAAATACGTTTTGTAAATTTGTATCAATTATACATATTCTGAAAATTTCTTCAAAATCGGCAGATGTTGAAAAAACTATAGGTATTCAAAGTGAAAAAGTGCAATTTTCACCATGCTTAAACGTTTTGTAGCTTATTGTAACGTTGACCGACTTTTATGAAATTTTCAGGATATTAGAAACTTGCAAGCAACAACTTCTAGTAGTAGTTTCTCTGTAATTTCGACCAATTGCAGTTTTTCAAACATTTTCTTCTCGTCTTGTAGTAAACTAATTGCTCAACTTCTAGAACAATATTCGAGTCGTATAATATTGATCTGTATATACAATATGATAATAGAATATACAAAATACAATAATAATACAACGAATATAATCATACAATCTGATATTGTTTTACTATAAAATAAATATTTACGTGCCTTTGCAAGGCAGTATATGTTCTAAAGTTACGAAACAAATTCCTCGAGCAACGAAAGGAAACAACGTCCTCGCAGAATTCGTTCCAGATCGATTTGAAATGGACGATCGCGTTCTTCCCCGACTTTAGAAAAAGTGTATCTGGCAGGTCCTCGACCATATCGTCCAGATCGGTCTAACAAACGAGCAGCGTCGAATAGGGGTTGATAGCAGCGTTCTCCGGCAGACGCACGGTAATCTATAAACCAATCATACGGGCCCATGGAACGGATCCACCCCAATTGGTCGCATCTATATTCCTTGTTCTGCCCGGACCGGATCCGTCCGTTCGACCGCATCTTCTCGCAACCCACCCGGATGACTCATTTCCATATTACAGTAAGATCAATCCGGGCCACGACTACGGATCCACGACCCAGCCGATGAAGTTTGGCAGGTGTCCGTCATGTTGATCCTCTAAAGATCGCGGCGCCACAAGCCAGCCGCATATCAAACGTCTGAATCTCCAATGAAACTTTCGGTGGTTATACACCGGTGTGGATTCCATTTCTAAAATGGACAGAGGGCGACACAATATTAACAGTTCATGGAAACGTGTGTTCAATTTGACCTTGTTTAAAAGTTATAGACACTTTTGTAAAGTAGATTCTCGTATAGCTCGATCGAAGAACCGTTTAAAGAGACTTGAATTATGTGTTTCAAGTGGCGACGAATGTAGAGAAGTAAGTGTACGAAATATTGTTCAGAAAGACTATTTTAAAAATTTCAAATAATATTTTTTATATTAAACTATTTACAATTTCATCGAATGCCATTAACTCCTATATTCGTTTAATATATGATTTTTATATTAAATACATATCGAAATTAACCGAATATTTTCTGCCAGGGGTAGCAGGTAATTTCCGGCCAATTATGTGTAAAATCTCGCGCACTTCGATTGGTATCGCATTCGCAAAAAGATTCCAGTTGGTGGTTTCGAATCGGTTCATTAAATACCCACGAATTTTCAAAAAATGAAGCTACTAATTTTCCGTGTTTCGACGTGATCTTGAAAATAGATCGTGCATCGTTAGAAAGCTATTAGCAAACAATAGGGGTCGGTAGTAGACATACGGTACAATGGGACGTGAAACAAATTTTTCCGTTTGACCACGGTCAATTTTCCGCGAACATTCCGGGCAGGCAAACTCTTTTTAATTATTTTTAACAACCATTGTTCCGAGCATTCCGAAATTCAAACGGAAAGGGAAAATAAAGAGGAGAGACAGACCGGTCGGCCAAAGGGTTGAGGCGAAACGCGGATAGGGTTACTGACGATTTCGATTGCGCATCGCTCAAACCGAGCGCGTTGGATTTCACGAATGCTTTTTTGATCCGACCTTCTACCGCTATCTGCGATGGCGGGGGTTTGGTTTTGGCTAGGGGATGACACGAGGGTGCTCTCGCTTGCTCCCCAGGCGCCAATGACGCCAATCTCCCGTGTAAATCGCGACATATTTCACCAGCTGCCGGGGTAGGCACGGTGAACCTCCATGCCTACACCCTCTGCCCCAACCCACCGCGCTCTTTCACGCCCTGCCGAGCCCTCGATCGGTCTTACCGCATTACTTTGAAAATGCTTCGGATAAAAAAGTTCTACGAACTGTTATCTCGAGAGTTATCGCGCGGCACCAGAGTTTCCCGTCGAAGTTGTCGAGTTGAAAATTCCGCGACGAACCAACCCCGATGAACCCCGTCAGCTACCGGAGGCCTGTACCGCCAGCCTGTTTGCAGTCTGTTGCCTTGAAAAAGCATTTCTGGTCGCCGCGTTTCCTTCTTCGCTTCTATTCATTTGTTAGACACGCAGATTTATTCGTGATCTTAGTAATCGATCAGTAATAACTCGATTTTAAACCCAAATCTGGCATCTGGCTTGAGAAAATCAGTCGACACAGTCATGCTCTTTTCTTCATTTTTGCATTAAATGTAGTAACATTAATTTTAATTAACAATCAATCGAAAAAAGCGGTTTATACTTTTTTTGTCCCGGTACACCTCATCGAAAAAGTTCATGAAGAATACTTTTGAATGGATACACTGTAAAAACATAAATGATGTCACGCTTAAGCTTCAATGCAGAATCTACAATTATCTGATTCTTTTTGCGGTTCTTAATTTTTTACAGCCAGTATTTTCAACTCAATAATCCGAATTAATTGCAGTATACGTATATGGCTATTTGACATGCGTCCGCTATTAGAGAAAAAAACATAGACATATAATAAACATAACTTATTTCTTACTCTAAAAAATTATCAACGACAAAGAAGTTCTAATAACTGTGAAATGAATTGTAGTTCAAGGGCTTAATGAATTTGAATGTTACCAGCATTCAGTTAATGAACTTGAAACCAGGTAAAAACAGCAATTGAACTGTATTACTATCATCGAATGTGTTAAACCCAACTAATCCTTCCTTCAAGAAACTCGTCCCAACTAAAAATTGTTCGACCTGTTAATCTGCTTCGACACAGCTTAGCGGAGCGTGCAATACCGTTTTTATTCCCGAAACGTCTGCAGAAAGCAATAACACGTTTCGTCGAATCTCTAAGTAACGAACGGCAGAAACAGCCGGAGGTTCATGAAAATGGTAGCCGTTCACCGCTACGGCACCTGTTTCGTTCACTGCGACACACCGCCGCCGACAGCTAGGCATCTGGAAACTTGCGAATTAAGAGATTCGCGAAAGGGGGTCATTCGATTATCTCCGACCATTAAAAGGGTCCTGCGCGCCACCCTATTCCGAACGGCCGTTCCTTTTCCCGTCGTTTCTTTCCTGAACTTTCTTACACGAGTTTTACATTTTGTCGCGAACCGAGGATCGAACTGAGATGGCGAGGGAAACGAGATACAGAAAGAGAGACAGAGAGAGAAAGAGAGAGAAAGAGAGATGAGAGAGCGCCTCCGTTGACGAAGTTCCTCGAAGAAAAAACTGTCTCGGGCAACGAGCTTCTCCTTCCCCCTCTTCTCCTTTCCTGAAACACACCCTCGCTATCCCCCGCCGGTTCTCACCCAGCGTTGTCATTGGTATTCCAAGCGGTCCCGCCAATATTGCGTTACTAGAACGCGTCCTGCAAACCTGATCGCAGAGACACGAGGCCGCGATGACACCCCGGCGAAAGCCGCTTGTAAGTCACACCGCGATGGCTACGGCTCCCTTTTAATTTACACCGACCGAAAATTAATGCTTCACCCCGTCCCGCACCCTCTTTTGGTCACATCCTAATCGAGACCACCTCTCTCGGCTCAATTATTTTCAATCGTCTTGCGACGAAACGGCTTCATCGCTTTCAATTCATTCGACGTTCCCAATTGCGGCTCGCACTTCTTGGAATTACTGAACACGGATACGTGGAGCATCGAGTTCAAATGGTGAAATGTGCTAACTAAATTTAAGTGGCTCTCAAAGTTTCACTTACCTTATGTCAATTTTACCGAAGTTATTACTACGTTTCAATTTCGATGAAATTTTCAATATGTAACACTGACCAACAAATTGAAACTTTTTTCATGTTTCCATATAACTGTTGGTGGATCTTATAGAGTTTTTCGCGCTGATTCCGAATCGGGTCTTAATTTCTCTCCTATGCGCACAGTTTCCGATAAATTTGAATGAGAAAAAAGGACGCATTTTTCGACTTTGAACAAATATTGTGGTTATTATATAAGATATTGTTCTTTGCAGTAAAATATTCTATAGACTTTCCAAAATTCAGCGATGTTTAATATATAGGAGGTTAATTTAAATGTAGTTTATTACTTGACAGTTCTTTATATTATGACATTCGCTATCAATGTTATTTTACAAACGAATCTCAATTGTGTTAAAGATAAATCGATCGTCGGCTGATCAGTTGGTCGCCGACGATCGATCGGTACCAACACAATTAAATTTTTAAGTAAATACCTACAGTTGTAATACGTTCTGATTGTTTAAATATGTTTAAACAATCATTAAAGGCGGAGGGACACCACTTTCGCACACATTTTCACGTCCAGCGGAAAATCGAATTACACCACGCGATAGAGCAGACTTTTATTTTGAGAAATCACCCTTTCAACTTTCCAACGTCGTCGTTTTTTACGATTCAGAGAGCAAAATATCCGTGCCCGACACGGGTTGCCACCAGTGACGCTCACCACTAGAGCGGGCATCCGCCGCACTGTATCCCGTAAACATGTTTAAACAATCACAACGTATTACTATTGCACATCACTGGATTCGGAAAAGTTTAGAGAATTTTTTGTTGTAAAGAACAATACAATATCTTATACATAATAACATCACAATATTTGTTCAAAGTCGAAAGACACGTCTTTTTTTCAAATTCTGTTTTATCGCGGAACCGTAAGTTCGCGAATGTTCCGGATCACTGCCCGCCAAATTAATTTTAGACAGCTAGTTCAAAATGATAAAATTATCGCAAAAGACAATAGTTGATTCGCATAAATTTATATCGCATGAATACGTTAATGGAAGCGTTTCGTCCCGGACCTGCTAGTGGACTCATCAGTAAGGCTGATCTAGCAGGTCCTGCCTTATACGCGCGCAGATAATGATGTGAGGATTCGCGTTTGTGTGTGTGATTGAACGCACGCGATGTGTCTCGACTGATGATGCGTTTCTCGGGTGTCTTGACCACTGGACAACGAACTACCGTGATGTTAACTTTGCACGTATTATAAACGATTGACAAGACAACGGCTCGTGTGTTGTACTTGTCTACCCGAAAACTGGAGAATGTCGCGGCGTTAGAGCGTAAAACTCAACTGAGCGACTTCGTCTTCTAGTCCTAGCGCGATGCTCGTCGGATTCTCAAATATGAAATAAGATGCACTGATTGGTTCCTGCAGAAAGTTGCATTTCCCAATCAGTACACATCTTGACCTTTAGGACCTCCTTCCCGTAGTTCTGAATGAGGCCCTGGGAAGGAGGAGTGGGGCGAGATCTTACTCGGTCGACTACGCGACGGTTCCAGGTAGTTGGAGACCCTGCGTAACGGTCGCGGACTGTCCTTCGGAGGGGTTAACTTTATGACATCTTGTAGTTTCGAGGGTGTACAAAAAACTAAATGTTAACCAGATGTCTTGCCTGGTCGCCGAATGACCTTCGTTTGTTTAATTCTCGAGGAGGATATTTAGGCACGTTCGTATCATAAATCTTGTCCGAAAGAAACCTATGAAAACTGTCCTTGTGCGACGGAACAAATTCGAATTTCTCAAAAACTGTGAATGTATGAGATACATTAAGACCAGATTCGGAATTAGCGCGAAAAACTCTATAAGATCCACCCAATAGTTATATGGAAACATTTTTGTTGTTGAACAGTGTTTTGTGTAATAATTGACACGAGTCTACAAAACGTATTTTTAAAATTTTCAGTACAGGCTCACGTAAAAAGCTATAACATTATAATTATAATAAATAATATTATTATAAATTCAGCTATTTACCATTTTACATACTGTAAAACGATTGATCCCTTTCTGTTGTGAGATGTATTCCTTTAAAATCTGACGAGACAAGTGAAACACAATTTGTTGAGTGAAAGAATAACGTAAAAACGAGGTGAATATTATATTGGGATTTTTCATATAATTATTTCTGAGAAGCTATCGCGGGTTAAAGTTCACTCTGCGTACATATATTCTAATGCTAACCATGTACCGGGGTGTAATCTTACCCTCTGCTTGCTTTCAGCCCGAAATGTAAAGAAAAAATCTTGTCGGAATAAGCATTTGTGAAATTTTATTTATTAGCATCACAGTAGGTATGAAAAAATTAAAAAATTTAATATACTAGTTTGGAAAGAAAGCAATTACAGTATTTTACGGTGAAATAAAATCGAATTTGTTTATTCAAGCGATGAACTTTAATCAATAAAATATTTTCTTATTTATTAATTTGGCAAAAGATCATTGTCAAAAGGGAGAATATCTTACTCATTAAAATTCATTGCTTAGATAAAAAAAACTGAGCTCTATTTCACCTTAAAATACCAAAATTAGTTTTGTACTAACCCAATAGTATAGAAAAATTCTCTATAAGTAAAAATAATAAATAGTTTGGTGAGATATGTCTCAAATAGCATTCCTAGTAGGATTTTGGAAATTTTTCATTCAGTAAATTGTCATGTACGTTTCCATCAGTGTGGAGCGCATTTACACCCCTATAGAAAGAGTGAAGGTTAAAGAGTGTCATCACATACGTACTTTTGCATTCAAAGACTCGCATAGTATTAAAATACCAAACTATAAGAAGACATGAAACTAAATATTCAATGTTTTTAAGCCGTCGAACAAGGGGAGGCTCCTTAAATACTCGTGAGAACAGAAACGTTCTTGCTCTCTTTCTCCGATGGAAGTTCCTTCGGAATCTTCTTACGTTGTGCTCGGCAGCGTTGTTAGTTAGGGAGTCCCCAAGGAGAGCGTTGTCGACGGAATGACGCTCGGAGGAAAGTTGGAGTCGAGACGTTCCAGATAAAGATGATCTCGAGATTCTAATTATTCGGCGATTTGTAAATGGCACTCGACTCCGAGAAACGGAAGTCTGTAGCTGAAGGTACGGCGGAACCGCCATTATCCAAATTAAATCGGGGACATGGGACTTGGATAAGAGAATATTTCTGATAATAGAACAGCTATTACCATGATATTCAGTTTTATCTATATTCACTTCAAATGAAAACAATGTTGATGTAAGGATTGTGAACCACATTGTAACTGTTATACGTTTAATCGAGAGTTCTAAGCATTCTTTATTGTAAGTAACATTTCCAACAGTTTCTTCAAGACCTTATGCAGTTATGTTATTGTTGATGTTTAATAAAACATTAAGGGGAACCATGTTTTTCTCCCAGCTTTAAGACACTTTCTAAGACACCGTTAAAGAATTTATTGACACCAGAATGCCGAATTTATAAAAAAAAGTGGTATGAAATAATGTATGGACTATTTTTGCCCCACACTGGACAGTTGCAGGTCAGACTTTTGGGACATTTATAGATAAAATACTATACTACGAGCGATTCTGCGGGTCCTAATAACCATCGGGTGGCGCAGTTCCTAATAAATATCGGGCAATTGCGACAAGGCGCCATAGACACGGTTACGATAATTTTATGCGGCGTCTATTCCACGGGAAGGCGTGCTCGTGCGAGATGGTGTACGGCTATGAAACGCGCGCGGGTAAATCGCATGTGCATCTAGATGGTTGTTTCGGGGGACGCCGTTCGATGGAAAACGTATCGAAAACAAACGGGCGCGGCGGCGTGCGGTTTTCGGGCGTACGAACAACGCGTGTGCTTACGGAGCGGCGAAGCGTGTCGCTCGCGAGCGTGTACGCGCGGAAAGCTCTCGCTGGGCCCACGTTCACGAGCCGATAATTCCGAAAATTGCGTCGCCATATGCGTGACATCCGGTTTTTGCTCAGCGCAGCGTGATCCACGCGCGCCGCCGACTTACTCGCTTATAAATACATAAATTCCGATTGGATCGAAACGACTCCATGATCGACGAAAATATTCGGCTAACCCGACCTGCTCGCCGCGCCGCGGCTCTCGGACTATATTGACACGCGAATATCCTCGCGGAATATTCGAACGGAATTCTGCAACGTTCCAGCGAACAAAGCGGTTGTCCAGTTAAAAACGATTCCGGTGAACTTCGGACAAATTACCCGGAAATCAATATCGCCTGCGATCGCTGCGTTTGATCGAGTGTCGAGTAAAGTTTGGGCAAAGGTGTTTAACACGGGTGTCACGATTACCCGAAAATATCACATCGGGTCGGGTTCACGAAAGTATAAATATGCGAGATCCCGAAAATTTCGGGAACCCGATACTCGGATCGGGTCAGGAATTATGTAGTCAAATCAAGATTTGCCAATTGACTTATTCAAGTCATAAGCTATGATTTCTACATACAATTGAATTTCTTACAAATTTTACACTACATTTTTGCCACTCTTCTGTCGCGAAGAACCTAATCGTTCGAAACATCCTAAAAACAGAACGGAGCACAGTGTGACGTTTCGATCTTTTAGGGTCGTTTAATTCCGAAATTGAACATTTTTTAAAAATTCCGTATTTACTCTTGCCTTGAAAGCAATACCTCCGTAACTCAGAATCGATACTGTTTTTAACTTTTTATCGCATTCAGATAGGAAAAATAAGCCTCGAATGAACTCTACTGCCTATACAAATGGTAAAAATACATCAATTGGCAGTGATATTTTATCTAAATAAAAGTGTATGTACTTGAACTTCAATTTTTATAATATTTCTTTTAGCGATTACTCAATCCCTTGTAGTGTGTTTTCAATATTGTTTGTTTTTAAATATTATACATATAATCTATTGTGATTAATAATCATACAAACTCGAAGAACTTTTCAGTATGTACCAATGTTCTACAGAGTAAAACTTTCTTATATGGCCGAATATGGACTTTAAACTATATCGTATGTATACATTGACGTCTTGTCTATTCGGCTATGAAAATAAATTCTGCGTTGGTCTGCGTCCTTGGGAGTTTTCATTTGTTTTCCACAGCCTTACGCAACCACCTCGCGCAGTCGTCTAACACACTTTATCCGAGTAAGAAGAACGTGTTCATAAGTCTGCACTTTCATTGTTATTTATTAAATTATTATTGTTTAACTGTTGTTGTGTTTGATTGTTATTACATTTGAGATTTTCTGTTCTTTGTTTAGTATTATTTATTTAATTACTATTATTTCACATATTGTTTATTTTGGCGATTAATTCACTCCTTAAGGTAGGTTTTCGATACTTTTGGTGTGAAAATGTGGTATATACTTTAGAGACCCTACATCATTTATGACTAGTAAAAAACGATTATCACGCAAAATTGGAGAACATTTTTCATTGTTTATTGAATATATTTATGTAAGACTATGTTTGCAACTTCCTTATATCATTTAAATGAAATACCCATTCACACAGTAATTTGCAACAGTTAAAATACGTATTTTCGGCCAATACAATAAAAGTAATGTAAAAGTGACTAGAAATCATCATATTTTGAGTAGTGTTAGCAAAATATATGATAAAAAAAAGAAACGATTATCATCATTATAACGATCATTAAGAATTAAACGACCTTAAATGATCGAAACGTTACACTGTGTGGAGGCGGGAATTCCATAAAAAATTCTTAATCTCCAACATGGCGGAACAAGTCGTAAATTCGATCCACGTCGGCACCTTCCCCAGACCGGCATGCGTAGTAAATTCTCCACGAACGAAATCGAGCCGGTTGCCGGAGCCACGGGCAAAAACATAATTTGAATTCGACGCATTATCAGGCCTAGGATCGACGCCGGGGGTTGAGGGGGATGATGGTGGGTGTTGGTAGAGTAAAGGGGGATGTTTTCCGCGTGGAGAGCGCCGGGGAAACCCTTGGTCCTTCTCGAACCACGGGGGTGGAGAGGGGGCGCGCGGAATCAAGTGTTTGAGATTATGACGGAGGCTTCGGTCACGTATTTCATTAACCGTGATGCTGTCGGTTCCGGAGCCCACGTAGGGCGAGTGGCAGATCTCTCGAGGGTGTAGGTAGCCGCGAAATATGTTTGCTTTACGTTACATCCCCCAGGATGATCCCGTTATAATTATGAATGTCCTTGTTGTTCCGTGAACGAGCGCCGCGCTGGACTAATTCTTCACCTCTTCCATCTCCGTTCGTCTCGTCCGGCATTTCTCCGATCAACTCCCGATTTTACACCCCGAAAACCTTCGTTTCTCATTGAAATTTCAGATGTCAGATTTTTATTAAACTCACTCCTGTTAGAGCTGTTTTATTAACTCTAGAAGCATCGGAACTATCGAATGACGGATTTCGGATACTTTATTGTATATTTATACGGATTGCGAAGACGGTTTTTTTTCTATATATGTTTAACATTTACTCATTGTCAGACATATTTTCTGAGAATATTGTACGAGTGGACAGCGGATTTTATGCATTCGTAGCAGAAATAAGTAGTTGTCTATTTAAAGTAGTCGAAACATTAGAAGACTTTACAAATACGTACTGTTATATTGCTGTCAACCTATTAAGCATATCGAAAAAAAAATAAATTTCTAATTCTAATTGTACGTAGAAAATTTTTATTTTGTTTTATTTTGCATAATAAGCCTCAATCAGAAATAAAAGAAACATGTAAACGACTGATAGAATGGTTTAAACCAAATCCTGTTTTCATTCAGACCGTAAATACGGGTCACGCCCGACCCGGCGTGATCGTCTGCCGATGAAAGCGGATGAAACTAGGAAAACCGTTGGCTGTTCGTTTCCGCGGGAAATTCGCTGAACGCGAGACACGATGAAGAGACGTTCCAACCGTTTCCAAGCCTTGTATCGACGAGATTCGTTCGCCGGTCTAGCGTGCTTTGAAACGAGCAGCGACAGATTGGAATTACCATATTGGAAGAGGGACTGGACTCCTTATTTCCGTTTCCTTTAGCGTGAACGGAGGGCAGGGGGAGATAGAGAGCAAATGAGAGAGAGAGAGAGAGAGAGAGAGAGAGAAGCAAAAGAACCCCGAAGGGTTTCTATCCAAATCGCTGTCTGCCGTGCGATTCTTCTATCGTGCTCCTCTGCAACTGTCTCCCGTCTTTTTCCACCAGTTTCTCCCTTTCCTTCGCGGTGAGCGAACTTTCCTTTCCCCGCAGACGGCAGTGTACCCCCGCTCCCATCATGCAACTTTCATCTCCCCTTTTTCATCTCGGGCCACGAGATTCATCCGATTCTCGTCCACGAAGATTTCAATCTTGTTTGGCCGAGGTATCGACACGTCCTCATCTTCCTCTCGATATTCTCTGCAACCTGCTCCCCTTTCCCTGCCTGCCCTTCTCTCTCTCTCTCTCTCTCACACACACATACACACTCTTTTTCTCGTTCCACGCGCCCCTTCCGGCCGCGAAGCGTTTGCTAACCCTTGCGAGAACGAGAGAGGACGATCGATGCTTGTACAGTATGTCCCAAAGTATGAAACCACTCGAAACACGCATACTGTTAACACAAATACACGCCGAAGAGTCTTGTACCATTTTGTAAACCAAGGCTCAACTAAGTTGGACAAAGTCACCGATAAGCTTTAAAGAATACTTCCATTTCGTTAACCCCTTTGCCGTATAACACTAAAACTCGTGATGAAGATTTCGAACAAAATCTGTTAAATACGAATATGATGCCTTTATACTAGAATGATAGGTATAGTCATTCATAGAAGACCCTCAAAACTAACCGGAATAAATAATAAATTGCTCTCGTGACATCCAATTTTTGCGATCGCTGAGTGGTCGATCAATATGTTAACCCTCCGACAAAGATCCAGCCGACTCGTATTTTCTGTCCACCCTGTACCGATCGGACAAAACGAATCGAGTGCAGGCTCGAAGGAAATTCCCGGTCGCTTCCGCAGGAAATTCACGGAACACGCGACCCCTGCGCCGATTTCCAGCTCCCTAGTTACGTCCGGTGATCCGCTTTTCCTCGGCAAGCATCGAAATCATCGTCCCCTCGAAAATCACTATCCCATCGACCACTAGTATAGCTGGTAACATCCCCGAATGGAAGCGATCGGTGGGTGGGGTGGAACAACCCCCATCCGCACCCCTCCCCCCTCCTCCACGGTAAGGTGAGCGCGCGGCGTTCTCGCGCTCTCACTCAGCTTCGAAAAGGACTTTTCCAGTCTATGAATATATTAAAAGCAAACAAAGCCGTTCCTCCGGTAATCCTTAGCGTCCTTTTCTCGCCTCCTCCGAAGAACGTAGCGAACGCGTTTATTAAAGCGTCCCACAAACGCTTTCTTAAGCACTTTAAAGTTAAGCTTCGTCGTTATCCTTGAAAGTCCTGACGTTCCTCCTTTCGCCGGACCGGGGAACCGTTCCGACGGCGATGAGGAGCAATTAAAGTCGCGCGCCCATCGTGCTCGACGAACGCCTTTCGTCGTTAAATAACTTGACACCGGTTACTCTCAAGTGCTCAATTATTTTACAGCGTTACTTTATTTCGCTGCATACGACATCCAACCAATGAAATCAATTCCATATTTTTCAACCCCTCTAATTTGTTAAGTACTCTTTGTGGATGCTTAGTCAATTGGATGGATGCTTAGTTAACAACTGCTGCATTTGCCTTGTAACAATTGATAAATACAACAATGGATTTTGGTCCCTGGTTGTATTCATTCCGAATTCTTCTAACATGAAATATCGTTTTTTTTTTTGAGTGAATTGATTAGTGAGTGAAAAAATTGCGCACGGTAATCTTGGATGGAGTTTTTCCGTTTTCCCTAAGCCCATTACAACTTGTCCGCTGTGGAAGTGGAGGGACAGGTCATACGGTCGCTCCGTACAGTTTACAGGGAAACTTCAAAACCGCTGTAGCTTGCCGGGCCCAAGAGTCACTATTTACATTCTAATAAGTGGCTTGCGGATTTTATGCATTTATGGGAAAATTAAGTAGGTGCCATTTAAAACTCTGAAAAAGTTACAATGATCTAATAATGCCAATGTAATGTTTTCAGCTTGTTGAAACGATTAAAGTGTAAGACTCAAAACGGCGTAATACATCTTTATTCGTTTCTTGCTCACTGGAAACTGTCGGTAATCTTTATTTTTAACAAAACTAAAACGCCACGCACATTTGTTAACAAAACACGTATTGCAGAAATTGATTAAAAAATATATATATATATATATATATATAGGGTGCCCCGAAATTCCCTCAGTATCCGGAAATGGGACTATGCTGAGATCATTTCAAGCAAGATTTTCCTTTACGAAAATGTCATCTGAGGCTTCGTTAAGGAGTTATTAACGAAAAACACGGACCAATCCAGAGCGCGACCTACATGTGTTGGTCGCGGCACATCGACAGCCGAGCGTCGTTGAACACCAACACATGTAGGTCGCGCTCTGGATTGCTCCGTGTTTTTCGTTAATAACTCGTTAACGAAGCCTCAGATGACATTTTCGTAAAGGAAAATCTTGTTTAAAATCATGCGTTATATATATAACGCATAAATGAATAAAAATACATATATACAATGGTCAAACACATGACATGGCATGCATGTATACGGTAAACATTCAACATTCTTACAAAAATAAGAATTGAACGTTTATCTGGCTCTAGTGTTTGTCCAATGCTGCAGACAATTTTTATTTTGCATAAAAATCCGCGATCTACTGATAAGCGACAGTTTGTACACCGTCGAGTTCTTTTTACCTTAATTTGCGCATCTGTGCGCTAATAAATTGTCTGCGAAATTGTATGCAAAATTGTCTGCAAGACACTGGAGCTAGATAAACGTTTAATTCTTACTTTAATAATTTTAACAAGCTCAAAACATTAGATAATGTTTTACGGCTATATTAGATAATTGTAACATTTTTAACTGTTTCAAGTGAAACCTACTAATTTTTGTCATAAATGCATACAATCCGCAGTGTACTAATAACCTATATCGTGGAATCACTAATGCCAGTTGGCACAATCTTATAATATTTCAAGAGAACTTTTTTAACCTAACACAATCACTTTTTGCTTTTTTAGACTGAAATCTGCTCGAGCGCGCTGACGGACGTCATTCACGCGGTCATCAACGGGACCGATGGCTGCCTGTTCTGCTTCGGACACGCGGGATTAGGTAAGCTCTTAATTCTGAACTTCAACGTACGTTCCACGATTGAACATCATGGACGATATTATCATACCCCATCATTTTTTCAAGTCAACCGTCGATAAAAACAGCTTTGATCTGAATGATCATCTGAACCTTTAACACATTCCGTACCACGTGGCTGCACACGCCACTTAAACTTTCGCTATATTACGTACATTATGATAATCATGTCATATACCCTATATCCAAACAATTAACCGCTTGAGACGTCATAATGAGATCGTCTCGTGATGAAGATTTTAACGAAGTCTAACAAATATGTAGGATTTAAATCGTCAACAGAATAACACGTCCGCGCGCGCGTCAACACAAACAGTTTAACATTTAATTTTAAATATAACAGATATAATTAATAAAATTGTCTCGTTCAAATCTACGTCTGAGATCAAACACATCTTTACTTTTTCAAACGTCGTACCAGAATAATAAAAAATTGCATATTACAAATCTGAAGAACGCAATCGATAATCATAGTAAAAAAGATATCGAATTGTCGCGTCGTTACAGTTACTAGCGACGCGACATTCGACTGCATTCTCGCCGCTCGGAGACGACTTCTTCCTACAAATATGAGTGTTACGCGTTTCATTTTAAAGGAAATAAGATGTTATTCTTTTGCAACGAACATTTAAGTAAATGTGACTGCACGAAAAATATAAATTTTCTTTTCTGTGACATTTTTCGGAATAGAAACGTTCCAATTGCTTAATTCTAATTGGCTCGAATGGAAAGGAATCAACAATTATTCTGGCACGGAACGTGTCGATTTAACTGGACCCGATCGCTCGTAAGTTCGCGAGGACCGGGTATAAACAAACGTTGACTCGCGCGTTTATTCATCGAGACGCATTCAATTGAGGACACCGAGGACCCAAGCTCAACGTCCTGGATAAAAATCAGGTTAAACATTTTTCTTGCTTCCGCGTGGGTGACCGAGGGGACGGCAACGGCTGCGTCCTTCTTTCAGCTGGCTTTGTTCGACAAAGTTCGACGTCCTCGTAGACAAAACGGTATTGTTCCCACCGCGAGGAACTCATTCGCGTCGAGCGTGGAAATAATTACGTGAAATATGAATACCTCGAGGAATCCTCGCGTTTTTATCGCCCTACTGCGCCCCTTTTCGCGAGCTCGTTTCGTTGATAAGATGTAGCTGGCGTATTCATGCTATCCTGGTATTTCGTGATCCAAGGAAATTAATTAATATCTTGTTACTGGTCGTGTCCTTAAACTGCGGTTACAAAACATTGATCCTCTGCAACCATTCGCGTGAACCAGGGAAAACGTAGTTCTTTAAACAGTACACAAAATTTCCTGAATCTTGGTTTTTCAGCGAACATACTCTTTGCTTGCTTCTTTTTTTAAGTTAAAACACAAATTTCAAGAATACAACGGGTGATAAAATTATTAGAGGTACGACAATCACACGTCTTGTCCATGTTGAAATAACATTACCAACAGTATGCTAAATTTACAACTCTCAAGTACCAATAAGCAATAAAAACCTTGGCTCCCCCGAGTTTACCCAAATAGCGTTTCACCTCAGAGCGTGACGCAGCAGACTCATAGACTGCCCAGCAATTGTGTAAGCGGTGTGTCTAAAGAAGTTTTCTCTTGAAAACTAATAAGTCTGTGGATTTTATTACAATGAACATCAAATTTAATTACAATGCCCATGCAATGATCTCTAACATTCTGATCACTGGAGACTTTATAGCAATACAGATCGTCAACTTTGGAAACAGTTGCGGTAATTATTTACATTAGGGACTTCCTCGCCGATTTTGATGACCTAGAAATATGTTGTCGAAGTCACCATTCTGAACAACTTTTCTTGCGTATGAATGTTTATCTCCCATTACAAAAGACACTATTACTGAGCCACAAAGTTTACGCGAGACCGAACAGAATACCGTGAATCCCGTGATATCGGATTACTCTCGGTTTCGCTTCATCGCGTCTGTTATTCCTGCGACTTACATTTTACTCCGTCGATACTGTCTCTACAAAAAATATTATACTTCAGTTTATTTATTATTAACTCTAAACCTATCGAGCCTTAAAAGTAACTGGTACATTTTCGCTTATAAGAAAGAGAAGATTGATTTTATTTAGACTTTATGCGGCTCCTATTGTAATACGTGCTCTACTAACGATATCTATACAATAATTGGTAATTATTTACATTAGGGGCTTCCTCACCGATTTAGGTGACCTTGAAATATGTTGTCAAGGTCATTATTCTGAACAACTTTTCCCTGTACATGTTACCGCCGCTCGGTTTTAGTTTTCTAGATATTTGCAGAAAACTATTGCTAATACTGTATTGAATTTTCTTTCTTGGATTTTCGTATATTAGCATAGGCGATTGCTTAACGGTGTTTCTAACCAAACACTAAATTACTAACACAGTTGTGTACAATGTACAAAATATATAGAAAAGCATTTTCGTATGCTATTGGTATTCGTGGTGACTTTTTTATTACATACTAGTTCAAATTCCTGATGACATCTACAATGCAAAAGTTATGCGATCAGAATGAGTTGTGGTTAGTTTGTGTAGAGGGTGGAGAGGAATAGCATAGGAAATTAAAAGGATCATAACGTGTTTAGAAAAAAATAGTAAACGAACGCTGCGCCTGAACAGCCTCACGTTGCCACAGAGCGTGCTAGAATACGGAAAATTCAGTACAGTATTAGCGATAGTATATGCTAATATCTTGAAAACTAAAATCGAGCGGCGGTAACATGTATAGGAAAAAGTTGTTCAGAATGATGACCTTGACAACATATTTGAAGGTCATCAAAATCGGTAAGGAAGCCTTTAATGTAAATAATTACCGATTCTACATGTAAATATAAATCAAAAGAAAGAAATAATATTATTTCGTTGGATGCATCGTTTTAAAAAAAATCGAGTTTAAAGATCCGTCGGATCCATGCGCTTTATTAATTAGTATATGCAGGAAGTAGAATTGGTTGGTCGTGATCAGGCGCATGTTCGCTGCATTTTCAAACTCAATTTTCCCGAAAACAAAGCTTCGGATAAAAAACTGTTATATTTTTTCCTTATTGTTCCATAACGAACCACCTCGTATCCTTTTGTACACGTTATTCGACCGCACCCTGTGTATTTAATTGGTTTGCCAATGCGCTGTGATATAGTTTTCTCGGTTGAGGTTTCTTTCACGACAGAATCGTCTTTGAAAGTCTGCCGAGAGTGCGTGACGGCGACAAAGGTAGCTTCGCTAATTACTCGCGCACTCCGCGATCTTTAAAGCCGTGTTTCTTTGAAAGCGAAGACTCCGGCCGAGCAGATTTCACTGCACATTTTCGGCTTATTTTGCCGCGAACACTGCCAGACACGATACTCAAAGGCTGCAAAGAGCCCATTCTGTCCTTGAAAGGTGCGGGGAAGTCGCGAGCCTATACGGGGGTAGTAGACCAAAACTCCAACCCGAAACTGTTTTGTCCCACTATCTACGAAGCAATCCACCTGCGAACGCCATAATAGCGGTTTAATCGCCGACGTATTTATGCACAATCTTTTCGTAAACGTGTAAATACATGAGAACAAGGCTTTTTAACGAGGTTCAGCACTACATGTTCTTATGAAAACGTTCAAATTCTTCTCAGAGCATATATGGTTATGGCATTTTTGTTCTTTCACGATTATTGCTTGAGATTTTGAACTTACACGAACGTCCTCAGTATATTTGCAATTATTGCTTTTCTTTTACAAATATTAGATTGGTAAAAACCATTTAATAAAATACAAACTGGAAAGTGAAAACTGAGAATTAATTACTTTCTGAGTTTCTTTGTATTTCATTCAACCTAACCCACTACATTCAATACATATACGAAAACACTTATATTTACATCAGAGCGAATAGTTGCATTATCTGCAAACTAAATATGAAAAAACACTATAAACTATTCCAGTTTAAACAGCGCATGATTTTGATACATAGCCAATACTGTCTTTAGAAATGATTTAATTATATTAGTCCATATAATCTGTTGGTCTACAAATAAAATGAATAATGAACGATCGATTAAAAAATCTTTTTAATGAACGTTACAAGTAGAGAGCAGATTTTTTGCATTTATAAAAAAAGAGGAATAAAATCAGATTCTATTTTTAATGGGAACAGCCTTTGTAGATCCAAAACAAATACAAAACGTACTGAATTCTTTCGAATATTATATTCTGGCATTTATATGTATATTTATAAAAGAAATTAGTAGATCAAGTGATAAACAGTACAAACATTTCATGAGTTTAAAAATTCTGTTGCATTGCTTTCAAGTCTACAAAATCGTTAACACTTCATCTGTCGAAAGTCAACTAACAAACAGGCTATTAATAGTGTTTTTTTCTTTTGTATTTCGAATTGACGTTTGAAATATGATTCTCCGGATTCATCTACTCCAGAAGATATAGAGTTTTGTATCGTCTCTATGAAGAATATGCCAAAGAATGTGAGTTGCACGAATTCTATCGAATGCAACTCCTGCAAGAGAGTTGTGCACTTGAAATACACTTGAAATGTAATATGTCTGTAAGTGTTCTCACATGCAAAATGTTGAAAATGAGTCAAACGATTAAGCCGGTTATTATTCAGTGAACAATGTGTTTTTTCAAATCAAGATCTAAGAAATAAATACTCAATAAACATTGACTGTAAGACGTTTTGACTTCATTTCATCACTAATTTTTCAGAGTTTTTGGTGTGTCCCAACATATACGGCAAATTTCTTTGCTGAAAACACTGTCTTGAGAAAAATGGCTATAACTTTTTATCCGTTAAGCCTATCATTATACTTTCATCAGCAAAAATGTAGCTGATAACTATACCTTTCCAATTTTTATGCGTAATACTCGTCCTGTGAAAATTTAAAGCTAAAAACAAACCGTGTCTTAACTTGTACGTCAGTCCCTTACACTTTAAAAAATGATGGAATAATCGCCGGTAGATATTGTGTTAAGAGAAAATTCGCGTGACGTACGTCGCGCAGACATTATTTATGTGGCCGACGCAGAAGCGAACGTGTTAACTAACCGTTCAAAGCGTGTTCTCCGCATGAATTCTTTATTTAGACGTTTGGCCTGCCGCCCCCGTCTTAGAACGGTCGTTTGCTCTTGCTTTTCATCGTTCGCTGGGAAGCTAAGTGCGAGGAGTACGGCGGTCGGCGAGACGCGAGAGTTGTTTTACATTTTAAGTAGTGATATCGAGTTTGCATGCAAATGCATGATTATGGGTGGAAACCGAGGGGAAGCGAGGTTTCCCCGACTAGCAATACAGAAAGCGGAACGATGGATAGGAAGAAAATCTACGCGAAGGCCGAGGGTTGGAAAAGAGAGAGTGAGGGAATGCCGAACGGGGTACGCAATGGCGGAGACGAAAGGAAACGAGATAATGTATGCTACTGGGACACGCTCTTTCTCGCCCAACCCACCTTTCGAATCTTAACGTACCTCGAAGATTATCTTCGCCCGCTTCACTTTCAACGGGAATAACTTCCGCGCTGACGGATTTATGGCGAACGCCGCGAACAAACCGATTAGACTACGCCGCCGTTTTGCTCGCGAGCTACGCCTCTCGCCGTATCGATTATAAACAGTCTGGGGGAGATCGCTGAGCATCTGGAAAACCGTTTCCCGTTCGCTTTGCTGTCCTTCCTTTGGTTTCTGCGTACTTGATTAGCGGGGGGAGTTTATATTCTTCGCAAACGTCAAGGAAAATCGGAGATTCCAGGCTCTCCCTCGTTACGCTATTTATCTTTAGTCTGTCGGCGAGATGCTCTATCAAACTTACTAATATGTGATACTAATTCAATAGAAAATGGAATCAGGAGTAATAAAACCCCTAGGAATAATAGTTTTCATAAAGGAATTTGAAAATTTTCACTTCCATTCCTAGCCGGCCGAACGCCGATCGAAGGCAGTTAAAATCCGGAAAAGTGAATTCAATCCGAATTTCATTCGGTAATTCGTTCGTGACCAGCAAGTTACATTTACGTCGATGACAAGGCGAGTCTTGTTACATAACGACTTCAAAAGACTCTCAAGTTACTTGTTTACGAATAAATGTTTCAAAAGGTTTTGTAACTGGGAATAATTAAGCCATCCGCAAGAGACAACTAAGAACGGTAAAATGGCAAGCAGTGCCATAAGCGCGGAAAGATCGACGCTCTAATAATAATCTGTTCGCCGTACAATTGCCACGACTGTTTAACTTTGAAAGGTGTGTCCACGTGACCGCGGTGATCTCGTTGGTTAATCTGCTTTCCCAGTGCTTTCTCGCGGTGAAAGGATTCGACAGCGCGTACTTGAAAGGGCGCGGCTGATACGGAGTAATTAGCACCACGCTACAAAGTACAAAAGACCGTATTGTCTGGTTGTCATGCAGGCAGGCAGGCGGCACGCTGCTCCCCGGTCATAATTTTCTGTACGACAAATCCCGTTACCCTCAAAGGGTTCTGACCAGCAGATCGGCGTTTCTCTGCGCGGAACGGCGTTCACTGTGGATCTTGCTCGATCGTTCATCGCGTATTCCGTGTTTCTTCGCCGGCACAGTGCTGGTGGGTTGAACCGCGCGCGATAGAAGAGACGCCAGGCAATCCGCATCTCTTCAAGATTGTTCCGGGTTCGTTCGATCCCGTTCGCGAGAGTAGGCTTCTCGTCTTCTCCCCCCCCCCCCTCTCTCTGCTACGTTTCTCGCCAGCTGACTTTCCCCTTCCCCTTTTGTCCTGTTTCGCAATCCTCTTTCTTCACGTCTCTTTCGCTCGCCGAGAATCAAAGCAGCGTGGCAACGGCGAGGTAAAGAGTTAGGGGAGTCGGGCTACAAAGAAAGGGCAACAGAGGGACGAGTGACACAGAGGGAAAAGAGAAAGGGAGAAAAGTGCGTTGTCGTAGCGATGATCAAAAGCAGTTTGCTCGCGGACTTGCCTCAAGTATCTCCCTGCCCCGCGCCATCCCGCGTCGCACCGGTTGGCGCGCGAGGGGATGAAAGTTCGTTCGGCTTCCTTCCTTCTTCTCTCATCCTTCGGCTCTTTCTTCGTGCGACGAGCGGCGTTTCTTTATCTTCGCCCGGCGGACTCTTATCTCTCCTAGCTACCGCGCTCCGTATCTCTCTGACGTTGCCGCGTCTCTCTTTATTGATTTTCCCTCGCGGTAAATTTCAACTTCGCGCGTCAAGTCGAAACGCCTTCGTTTCGCCTTTCTTTCTATCTCTCTCATTCTCTCTCGCTCTCTCTCTCTCTCTCTCTCTCTCTATTTCTTTCTCTTTCTTCTCCAAAACCCGTTAAAACAGAATTCTACACTCGGGAGGGAAACGCTTCAGGAACCTCGCTGCCAGGAAGGACTTATTTCGCGAGGATCGTGTCTTCTCTTGATCGAGTTTGCTCGAAAGAGTGGGCAAACTGGATTAACGCGTCGACTGCTGCTCCGTGTTCGTTCCCGGCTCTAGTTAGCTACTTTAACCCCGAAGCGGCGCTGGCCCTTGATTTATGGAAATTTCTGCTGGGATTAAAAGTTCCTCGAAACGTAATACATTAATGTTTAATATTTTAATTCGTTTAGGTTTGTATTTGGGAAACGTTGTTGCCTTTCGAGATGTTATCTCAATTACAATTCGAGCAGTGATATCGCTAATCAAATTAACAGTGGGATACATTATAGTTAGTGATGGTAATCGAATTATTAAAACCACAGTATAAAAAATATATTTATTACCTACGGTGATGAAGTCTACGCAAATTCAGTGGGTTCATTCAATAAAAATTGATATTTATTCACTGGTCATTTGGCCTGTTTTCGGTTTAATCCTATGCTAGATTTTAAAAACTGTAAGAATTCTGTTCCAATATGTAAAATCTTAACAATGACAATGACAATATTCAACTTGTTAGTAATGCAAGATTTATCTTTAATTACACATTTCCTTGCAATATAATAGGTTGTACCAGAAGTGCGGTGCGTTTTCGATTAATGTATTATGCAAATTCAAAGTAATTTTTAAAGAGAGCAAATTGCGTGATTACATAAGAGAAAGCTTTTGATAATAGTGCAACTCTAATGGACAGAATATCGGGTTGGTAGTATGGGGACGTGTTATTTGATTGAACATCTATTATCAATCTAATATCTAGTGGGGTTTACTGAGCAACGAAGAGTTAATAATAAAAGGATGCAATTTTATTTCCAAATCGAACAAACAAATAATGAATTCAGTTCACTCGCGATCCTGACTTGTTATTTTACGGGTTAAATGAACGACTCAACCAGCTCGTATCCGGGTGAAAACTGGGTTTTGTGCGACCGACGCCGCTTCACGGACCAATGGTTCACTTTCTCCGTCGTTTGATGAATTTGTTAATTTTCGCTCGCCGATTTATTTCTCTGTTTCATCCCCATTTCCATCCCCGTTCCATTCCCGTTGCACCCCCGTCCGGCTCGATCGCGCGGAATCGACGAGGCGTAAACGGCCGCGGGAATACTCCTCCGATTCGCGACGCGTTCGCAAGGATCGCCGGGACCAGACACGATTCCCTTTCCCGCGAAAAGGGTGAACTCGAGGGGAATTCCAATCGGCGGATGCATCGGCTTTAAAGCACTCCTACACGAGTTTTCCGCGACGCGGTTCCCAGAGTACGTTTCTCGCCTCCATCCAGCTTCGTTCCTCTCCGCGGGTCCGTAAAAGTTCTCGCTGAAATTTTCCGCGTTCCCTCGCGTAAATCGTTCCCCCGGCTACACGCAATATCGACGAGCGCATTTAGACGCAGCACGCTTTAGTTTAAAGGAAAACTTTTGCCCGTCGTACGATTCTACGCTGCAGTGTTCCCGATTACTTGGAAACTTACCAATCTACGGATTAAACCCTCATACGGTTTTATCCTGATCCGGGCAATAAAAAGATTGGGCATCTCTTAATTTGTTGATTTTTTATTTGGTAGATACCTAAAACAATTAGTGACACTAAAATTGCTCGTTGCTTCGCACGGATTTATCCAGGAAAATGTATACTTTCAAAACATAATGACATAAAGTTATAGGACATCTGTTTAATAAATAGAATTCGCAAAAAGATTTTATCAGTTTTGTTTAATACTGCGGGAATATTTTGTAGCGTCTGCTTTATTCTCTTGTTGCCACTCCTCGAAAATGGTAAAATAAAAGATACTTTCAATTTGAAGAGACTGGCACGTTTCTACTGTTTTTATATAACTCAAACCATTTTAGAATTACTTAATTGTGGAAAAAGCGAGTTCCGACGAATTTACCCGACACCGCTAAATTCAACGTGGAAGTTAACTCCAATTTTCCGATTCGAGTCGGTCGAAATCTTGTCCTTTCTCAGTTTCTAATTAAATAACAACATAACTCACCGTCTTATGTTCGAACAATTAAATAACGTTTAAGATTCAGCGACGGCTGCCGTTCCTTCCCATTATTTCGCTGTTGCCGGCAGGCCTCGGCCCTTTCCCTCGAATTCTTGCGCCTTTCACTTTCAATTTTCGTCGTTCTCTTCTTTCGACCGTCCATATTTCTCTCTTCCCACCAAGCGAAACTTCTCCGTCCTGTTGTTTTTACGGGTTTTAATAAGACTCTTTCGTTTCCCTATCAATAATGTCCCGATCGCCCTTTTTTCTTCGTTCAACTTTCTCAGTACCACCCTTGCAAAATAAGTTACTGCCTGGTGCTATTTCAGCGTTTGGTTTAACACGGATGGAACTTTCGCTTTGACCGTTCATGATTTCTTCTTCGAGGAATAAAAGAAAGTATGAAAGACTGATTGGACGTTCTGAAACTTCTCGTTGAACGTTAAAATGGAACGAAGTTATTGTCAATTAATTTCAGACGGGGTGGAAGGCATAAATGAGCCTCAATAACAACAATTACCCTTTGTTTCATACCTATCGTTCAAGTAAACCTAAAAGGATGCGCAACTTTTATACAGAATATTTTTTCATTTTATGTACATGAAATTGATACACCTTATGCAATATTTAAATGCGTAGTAATTGATTAAATATCAACATATTTAATAATGAAACAATATTTTGAATAATGGTCCAGCAATTTTTATAGATTTAGTTATCTTATAATTTCGATATGAAACCAGCAATTTTAAGTTCCTGTGTCAATTGTAAGTTTCTTCACAATAGTGTGTGCTATTAGGTAGAAGATTCATGAATTTTTTGGTAAGTCTTTGTTAAGTAGAATATAAGAATTAAGTAGAAAAATAGAGCATAATTCATTAAATCGTGATGACAGTATAACTACCTTTATGATAGGAGGATTGAATCGACTGATATGAAGAAATTGCAAAATTGCTTTTAATTAAATTGATCGAACCAGTGCGCCAAGAACATTAACTTTGTTCAAACATACGATCGGCAATAAGAAAAGTTGGTAACTACCCTCTTCGATTCTCGAAAAATTGTCTATATTTAAACAATAACAATTTCGTAGAAGAACAGTACAATGATAAAATTCTTCTAAAAATCACCAATACATTTTTGTTTCCTAGACCAACAATTTTGTCACCCAGCGCGCTGCCATTCAGACTGACAAAGTGAAACGGTTAATTGTGTACTCACACCGAGAGACGAAAGTTGAAAAATGAGTCGGTCGTTGCGTCGCGCGTCGGAGAGAACGCGTGTGCCACGATTACATCGTTACGTTGGGTCGTCGGAACAAACAGTGGTTGTTTCGCGATTGATTTCCCTCGCTTTTCGCGGCCATGGCCACGTGTCGCCATGAATCGATCCTCGCTTTTGTAAAATCCCTGGTTCGCGCGTGTACTCGCTGAACCGACGTGGCGGATGACTCGGCGAACAATCACGATGCCCGATTTGTGGCACGGCCGCAACAATTAATTTGTTTACTATTTACTATGGACGACGGTGACCGATGGCCGTCGAGGGCCGTCGAGGGCCGTCGCCAGCCCAGACCCGCGATAAACGTTCCCGGACGTAGTTACAACGCGTAACAAACCTCCGGTCCCGTCGCAACCCGGCGATCGCTACTTTATACACACGGTGATAGATTGAAACTGATTAATTCGGTTACGTTACAAGTTCACGGGTTTGACCAATGACGGGTGAAACGAATGTAATCGAGACTGGCGGTCGGTTGACGTTTACGCGTTAACAGCTGTCGCCTGCATCCGCCATGAGAAATCGTCCGATACCGTCCACCAGCTTTTTCGATGCACCGTGCATCGCGCAACCGAGTTTGTTGTATGTCCGACTATACTAATGTTTTGCTACTTAAGGATGTTCTGGAGGTATATAAAACCGCAAGAAAAGTTTTGAAAATTTGACAAAATATAATTCTTACTAAATTAATGCAATGACCAAAGTTTGGGTTCGATTCAATGCACCGTTTAATATTTATAACAACTTAAAATTTACACATTTTAACACGTCTTCTTAAAGAGAATTCATAAAATTCCACTTCAAACTCTATTTAAACCTTGAAAAAACGCAACTAGAAACTCCATTTTTTTAAATATATATATGTATAGTAGAAATAATGTAATTATATAGCTAATATATATATATATATATATATATATATATATATATATATATATATATTATAGTATAGTAAAAATATGTAACATGTAAAAATAAGTCGAAAGAAAGGAATGAAATTTTAAAGATCCGTCGGGTTCGCGTGCTTTAGTATACGCAGGAATTAGAATCGGTTGGTCATGATCAGACGCGTCAGTCGATTCCTTTCAATAGGACGTATATTTGCAGTAGTTTCAAAATCGATTTTCTTGAAAACGAGGCATCAAACGAGAAAATGTTATTTCTTTTTTTCGACTTATTTCTAAAGGTAGAATCTATCCACCCGTCCGGCCACACCCTGTGTATATGAACATTGCTGCTAAAAATCATGATGGATTTCAGAAAAGTATTTTTCAAAACTTCAATGAAAGTTATCAATACCGTTTAAATCATCAATTTGATTTTAAGAAAACGGAAAATAGAAGCAAACACCAAAATAACATGTACATCCCTCCATAATACACTCTGTGCCGAAATAATGAAACGACATTCCTACCAGAATTGATGAATGCATTTCAATAGGAAGTTTTTACTTATACGTGAATTATTATCCCGTCATAATTGATACACAATTTATGACTAAATTATTTATGCAAAATAGAAATTGTCTGTTACAATTGTCGATTACAGAAAAGCCGGAGCCGGAAAGACATTTTATTCTTACTTTAATTATTTTAACTAGTTGAAAATAATAGATTCGCATTCCTAAATCATTTTAATCTGACCACTGTTTTGAAATGCACCTATTTTTCCCATATATGCATAAAATCCGCTGTCTATTTATGACTTTATGACGAAACACTTCCGTGAAGCTGTGAAATTCCAGCACGAAAGTTGATTTTCGTTAATTGTCAACGCACAGTGAGCTGGTGTTTTTTTCACGAGCGTGTGCTTAGGACTAACAGTTACGAATTTTCACGTTTTTCTAGGGAAATCGCACACGATGCTGGGAAGCCCGGAGGCGGGACACACACTGGGAGCGATACCGTGCGCGATCGCTTGGCTCTTCCGAGGGATCTCCGAGCAAAGGCAAAGGACAGGTGCCAGATTTAGCGTCAGGGTCAGTTGCGTGGAATTAACGGCCGGCCAACAGCAACTCAGGGACCTCCTCGCGGCTCACGCCAACGGTGAGTAAATACGTTCACTACTGACAGATATTCTATGTCTAGTCTCGCTGAGAAAAAGCGACGAGGAAAGCCAGCGATGAAAGCTCTGATCCTCCGCTGTATGATCCCCGTGCTCTTTTTCGATTATCCTTCTTTGCTGGCACGGTTGCTTGTGGATCGCAGTTACTTGGCTGTTAAACTTTTTCGTTAGCCTCTTATCCCTTCCTCCCAGCCTAGTTTCGTCAATTTAACTTGTACGATCAGCTCTTCAATATACAATCTTGTTTTATAGAGAACATGGATTTATTGGACCTATCTAGAAATAATATACATGGTGTTCCAGATTTAAAGTGCCAAATTTTGTCAGTATATTATTCTATAGGCCTATATAGGAGAAAAATGTTCTGTAAACATTGGTTGTTTTTATTAACACTTCATTAAAACTAGGCAATCTCACGTCACCTCGCCTTTATGTATAGAGAACTTTAAAGTAACAAGATTACAAAATTAGGGAATCATTCACTGAGATGAAACAAAATACAAATACGCTTAATACGAAATTATTAAATTCCGTTACTTTCGTTGATGAACCTCATAAAAAATCCTTAGCTCACGAATTTTAAAAAATGACGCAATCGCGGATGCACACGAAGAACGTCACAACTCAAAATTAAAATACTCGCCAGAGTATTGATAAATATATTTTTATGTTAATACATATTTACAAAACTAACTCCATAGATAACCCTATTCGGTTTTGTTTTTTTCTACTTGTAGTCAAAGCTAGTTAATACTAAACCTACCGAACCATAAAAGTAACTGGTACATGTTCCTTTACACAAAAATGACAAGATTGATTTTATATAAACTTTGTGCAGCTCCTATTGTAATATGTGCTCCACTAAAGATATTTATACAATCATTCCTTATGAAATTATTGTTGTTGTGTCAATAACCGTAAAATAGAAAATCCATAACCAGACATTATGACCGTTTCGTTTGGTGTTAAACTATCAAGAGCCTTCGAAGTGCTTGCAAATATTAGGTCAATTTTCTGCTGCAAGCGCGGGGCACGCAGTATTTGCTGCTACAGCTACGGGGCTTAATCCGACACAAATCCGGTTACAAATTGCGCAAAATATTTGTAGCGTAATCTCTGCGGCGTCGAAGTTTTCTCGTTGGAACGGCCGATCGCGATAGCATTGTGTTCCCGCACGTCGAAGAAACTTCAGTCGTAAGAAACACTTGTCTCGAGCGTCATCCCCCGGCCCGGGTTTGAAGAGTCCCGATTCTCTCTCTCTCTCTCTCTCTCTCTCTCTCTCTCTCTCTCTCTCTCACTGATCTCCCTCCTTCTCCCCGTCGCGCCGCGCTGATCCCACCACCGACGATTCTTACTTAGATCCGAGGACGTACGCGAGGAAACGGCGTCTTAGATATATTTGCGGAAGGGTTGGAACTTTCTCCGCGCCGCGACAGGGTTGAATGTACGCCGCAATTAATTCGATGCCCCGAACAATGCGGGCGAGGACAATCGTTTCGGATTAATTGATGCCGGCCGGGCCGAGGGAGAACGGCGAACGGAATTGTGTCGTCCTATGGTGGAATCCTCGATAAACTGACCCTGGAAATTCGGTCTAATTTTCCGGGCGTCCTGTAGCTTGTTCCTTGACTAGTTCGCCGGCTATTTACATTCATACTCGAGGATCGACGATAGATTAGATTGGTTCTTGCCGGCGAACCTGAGCGAATTAGTTCCACGTCCTAAGTACTACTACTGTTTTTAGACTGTTCTTGACATTCGCAGAGGAAGTTCTCTTGTTCGAAGAATTCGTTTCGTTTTCGATTAATCGCACAATGCAAACTCAAACTAGCTTTCTAAGAATTAAGAATTATCTGTAAGGCTATTATTTTTTGTAATTGTTCTTTCACACAAACAGAACTGAAAGATACATATAGGGTGTTAAAAAAAGTATCCGAGTCTCCATAGGGCTTATCAATCTGAATTCATAAAATCCACTGTCTTACGAACATTAGACGTCTTCGTAGAATGTAAACAAAAACTTTCATTCAACAGCACGTTAGCTTAAAGTTATCAGCACAAACTTCTTACTAACATCAACAGACTTGATAGAGGCAAACGATCCCTTCCTTCTCATAACAAATGTTCGATATGTTTTCCCTCCATTGCAATGCAGAACTCATATCTACGTACCACAGATCGTGTTTTCACTTACAACATCCAATGTCTGTCATTCGTAAAATTAATTTATCGTTGACAGAATTTATTGCGGGAAGATTTGTTGATAGGACATATTTTGCTCCCCTTGGCGAGTATCGCAAGCCCTTCAAGTCAGCTCTTGAATCCTTTTTTTAAACATCCTGTAAACAGGTCGGCAAAGGCCTTTATATTTTCCAGAATATTACATCAAGATTAAAAACAGGAGTGAATTACTAGAAAGACGACACGTTTCGTTCCAGTCGTCAGTTTCACAGGGAACCATCGAAAACTTTAAATAATTACCAGGTCTGGATTATCGAGTTCCCTAACAGAAAAGGTAAAGTTCGTCGATGCGTGGGCGAGGGAACGCGTAGAATCCAGAGCTTTGGGTTTCTGAAGAGGAACGGGACACACAGAAGTAAAGTCGAAATAGGAGCGAGGGAAGCGGACGGTTACTCGGGCAAAGCAGACCCCGAGATACGAGCTAATTATTTAATAAGCTGGAAAGTTAATTGCGTCGCTTCTTAATTAGTTGGCGTTCACCGAAATTGTCGTGCCCCGATGTTGATATTTTTTTGTAGACCCATGTAACCTCTTAACTGCGGAATTTAGTTTTAAAAATCCCCCACAGAGCGTCGAATTAAAATCAAGCAATAACGACTATATACGTCAAACGCAGGACTCATGGCATTATTATGAATTTTACGAAAAACAATTAAGGATTACATTTTTATTTGATAAGAAAATTAACCGTTTTAATGTAAATTGCATTTTAAGGAAAAAACGCAATTCGTAAATTGCCAATTAAAATTATGCATACCTCTGGTCAAATTCTCCATACCTAAGTTGTAAGAAACAGTTTAAAACAAAAACTAACCTACAATAGCAATTAGGGCACGAGTAATCTAACTTTTTAGTATTTATACTACAAGAAACCCTTGGCTGTTACTGATCCTCTATTGAATTTCTTGGATACTACTTTTTACATATACATTCCTTACTTACTGACTGATGATTTTGTAGGATAATTAGATTAGAATGGAACCATGATTATTTTGATTTTTGTCCATTGCATGCCGCACTGTGCGATGTGTCGATTCTTTTCTACGTTTTACGGTAGTGGGACGAGATCAAGGGGTCTCTGCAGTAAAGTTTTCACATGTGTAGAGACGCTACTGTATTTTTAAATAACAATTTTCTAACCTGCCAGACCGGAACCTCCCCTTAAATTCGAAAGGGTTCGCGAATGGACGTGTCCGAGGGACGGTGCTTCGGTCGAGCGGGCCGACTCGGCGACGCGCATAAATCAAAAGCATCGTTAAAGGTATGCAAAATATGGAGAAAAAAAAATTGGAATCGGTTTATAGGCTAGGCTGGCTGGCTGGCTGGCTGGCTGGCTTGGTGGCTGGCTGGCTGGCTGGCTGGCTGGCTGGCGGGCGTTCTCGGCAAAGAGTCCCGTCTGGTTCGATGCCGTGGCTTTAGTGCGCGCCGCGTTCCATCGCGGCACGCGACCTCTCCGTTAATGTCAGCCTGAAAATTTACAACGATTCTAAACCCTTTGAGATTATGACCCTTTCGCATTTATCGTTCCCACGGTACGATCGCGATAACTTCGGTTACATTGTACCACCGTGAATCGTTTCCTAATGCATAGGCCGCGGCGCACCGTAACTTTTTAATTTGAAAGTTCGAGCTTAACAGTCCTCCGGTCTAACTCGCTGATAATTCCAGCGACCGTCTAAGTGCCCAATAACAGACTCGATCGCCTCTAAAAAACGTATAAACCGTTCCCTGTGGCAGATACACAGCCGCGATAGCCTCGGTCGGTTCCCGGAATAACCTCTGTGTGTGTATGGTTCATAAAATAATTATTCCCCTGGTATGGAAATATTTTCTGGCATCGACGGCCAGAGGAGGAAAAGGTTCAACGATCTAGCCGGACGATCTCTCTTGGACACCGAGTGCACGTAGAACCCGAGTTCATTTTCCAGAGACCGTCCCTCGTGGTGCTTCGCCTCCTCCCTCCCCTCTCGTCCCTCTCGATAGCTGCTCCTCCAGAGTTCACATAAGTGTACCATCACAGACGATCTGCCCTTCGGTTTCTTATTAGCTCGGCCAGCTTTCCGCAGCTCCTCGGAAAACAACGGAAAAACCTCGCCGAAGCCAAGGGAGACTCCGAACAGTAAAAAGACGGAACAAGAGAAATAATCTTACCCCTCAATTTTACGGACCACCGGGTGGACGAGCTGGCTCGTGAAGACGCAATCAAATGGCGGCCAGGACGATTCGCCTCGTGCCGCGCGCGCGCTTCCTGAATATTACCCGCGGAATCCTTCATGGACGCGAATCGCTCGAACAACTGGAAACTCCGCAACGAAAACCTGGAGAGGAAACGATCTCATTTTTCCAGGCTTTCGACCGAGGCTGCTTCCGAGGCTATTACCAGCCGTTCTTGCCGATCCGAAGGAGACGGGCCACGTCTCGACGGGCACGAGCATAAAGCAAATGAAATGTACGATTTTCGAACGAGTCTCTCTCTTCATCGAAGATGACTTTTGGTTTACCCATTGTTCGTTTCTTTTGCAGTGCGCACGCAAATGTGCAAAAAATCAGCTTTTTATTTTATCAACTGTAATACACCGTATGAAAAGAAAACGGGAAGAAAGACGTACTTTTGTTTCGGATTTTCGGAAATTCTCAATTTTTTTAAACATATTTGTTTAATCTGAAAAATCTGAGAAAAATACACATTAATCATCATAATAAGCCACAACTACCATAATAATATAAATGTGACCATCTGATAAATTCATTGTGAAACCATTTTTAGTCTCCGAAATTTTTAAAAAATCACAGTCACGTATGCTGTCTGTTAGAATGTTGATGATTTTTTCGCAATTTTGTATTAAGCAGAACACAGGGAATCGAGATTACATGTAGAGTACCTGTAACCACCTACCTTTGTGGTACGGCTACCGACTACTGTAATATTATATTTGTGTTCAATATTTTATTTTGATGAAAAGATTGTTAATTATTTCATTGAATTGTTGTCCAGTAAAAGAATAGCATTTATTTTCAGAAAAAGCGTTTTAGGGACTAGCATTGATGAAGCATATTCGATGTAATTTTATAAGTTTCTTAAGAATTGCGTACACCTCATCAAAATAATGTTTTTGTTCATGAAACTTTGTTTACCGAGAAATGTTATTAAAGCATTAATGAAATTGCACTGAATAAATTTCATCCTTGTGGTTGGGCACTTTTGTAAATCACTGTGCGCGTAATCCTTTAATTCTTTTATACGTACTATTTTCCCTCACCATTTACCCTGGTCTCTGCATTTAATGAATAAACATGACGCTCGAGATTATGAAATCTTTTACTTCTATGTAGAATATTTTTCAATTTAATTTGCTAATCAGAGTAATAGTTTAATTGTCGAAATTTATACAGCATTTATACAATAGCTGGGAAATATAAAAGGGAGTTGCATTTATTTGCATTAAGATTCCGAGGATTATATTCGGATTTCATCCTGAAAAAGCGAATTCTGTGGATGAACGCAAATTTCACTTTACTTATTATTCTCAGAAATAGTTGCACGATTAACTACAAAATATACCACAAAAAAATAATAAAAAATTTATACAATCACTCTTAAAAGGAAAAGCTGGAGGTTGTACAAAATGAAGGTGGCACTACACATTAATACAAGATCAAATAAAATTTTCTTTTCTATCTAAAAAGTGTTACATCTCTTATATCCATATTTTGGTTGGCAAGAAAGTAATTTCGATGTTGTAAAGTGAAATAAAACCGAATTTGATTACTCAAGCAATGAACTTTAATCATTAAAATATTTTTTATTTTGTTCGATAATCTTCTGCCATTTTTCTGGTAGGTACATAATTCCGCGCTCATAAAACTTCTGATCATTATCATTATCAATATGAATGTTTTACCATTGTGTTTTGCCACACATATCTTTGACAACACGTAAAAATTATTGGCGCTTGGTTGGGAAGTGATGTCACATCCACCATATAGCCCGGACATTGCACTATCAGATACCCATTTATTGCAAAGTTTACAAAACTCTTTGAATGGTAAAACATTTGCTAATGATGATGACCTGAAATCACACTTGCACCAGTTTCTTGTCGATGGAGACCAGAAGTTTTATGAATGCGGAATTATGGAGGTACTATATACAAAGTGTCCCAAAATTCCTCTAAGACCCGGAAACGGGAGGTTCCTTGGATCATTTGAAGCAACATTTTTTTTAGCAAAAATGGTTTCCGTGATTTTGTTTCGGAGTTATTAACGAAAAATACGAACCAATCAGAGCGCGGCTACAGCGAACGGAGTCCGACTAATCGATAGGTCAGAATCAATCCGCTGTAGCCGCGCTCTGATTGGTCCATATTTTTCGTTAATAACTCCTAAACAAAAAGCCGCAGAAATCGTTTTTGCTAAGGATAATGTCGCTTCAAATGACTCAAGGAACCTTCCATTTCTAGGTTTTAGGGGAATTTTGGGACACCGTGTATAGAGCTGAATATAGCGAGTGAAAACAGAGAGTGGGGATAGCGTCTTACCTCGGAGCGTGACGGATCAGGCTCATTCACAGCCCAGCAGTTGTGTACGTGGTGCTCCTAAGCAAGTTTCTACAGTATATTATCCATATAAATCCCCGGTAGAGAAGGACAGCAGAGCTCGAGAGGCCTCGGTCGCCGAGAAATGTAAACATTGCCAATTCAAATTTCCAACTTCTTTATTTTTCATTATTATTTGTTGGGACTTCGATGACCATATTTATGGCATTTTTTCTAATTAACTCTTTGGCCTATAACCACGAGTCTGACTCGTGGTAAAGAATTTGTGCCATAAGCGAAAACCACAAGTCCGACTCGTGGTAAATCTTTTGTGTCGTAAAGTCGCGATGCACTCAAGTATACATTTTTCGCCAGTTCGGGTACACGGCTAAACAGTTGAATGTCACGGCGCGCAACCGACTTTCTTGTTTACTATAGCTCGCGCAATTGGCAGGTATTGTGTAGGCCAAGGGTTAAAATCATACCAAATATGATATAATTCCGATGATATTTATTTGTGTAATACACAATTAAAGTTTCGGTGGCGAAGAAGGATAGCGTATGGGAAAGAAAGAGAGGCAGAGAGTCACAGTCGCCGACACATTTCAAAGGCTCGCCGACCACTGTTCTTCCTTGCGCTTGAAACTTTAATTGTCTATTACCCAGGTAAATATCGTCGGAATTATATCATATTTGTTATAATTTGTATTGGAAAAATGCCACAGATATGGTCATCGAATTCTCATCAAAAAATAATGGAAAATAGAGAAGTTTGAAATTCTAATTAGGCGGGCTCACCCGATATATCCGAGCCGCAAGGGGTACACCTCGCAGTAGTGGGGATAGATCTAGGACATTTACAGGTCAGACTTTTGGAACATTTATGGATAAAATACTGTACTTCAAAATTCTTACTAAAATACGTTTCTCACTCGTTTGTTAATGTGTCTTGTTACAATGTAGTCGCGGGTTGTAAGATTCTAATCTGATAGTTTAGCAGACGACTTTCGAGAACATTAAGTGATCGGGTTTTTCCCCGGCGAGCAGTTATCACGGAGTAATTCTCATCGCGACGGTAACCGTCTCGCAAAGCGGATAAGAAGGAGAACGGAGAATAATGGGAAACCGGATAGAACGTCGTACCTGCATCGCGTCGTCGTCGTCGTCGTCGCCGGTGTACACGGCTTTTAGCACGCGCATAAAACGCGGATGGGAGACTGTTTCGCTATTCGTTTTGTTTCACGGGACGGTTGAAAGGGTACCCAGAGGCTAGGCGATGCGATGGAAATCGAACGAAGAAAGAAATTCTCCAGGGGGAAACACGGAAATGATTATTTATCCCGTTTCGCCGGCCTCGCTTCGGCCGAAAGAAAATTTTCCGTTTTTTTCCCGGCGATGGGATCCTTCGGACGGTTATTGCCGATGATATATATATATATATGTATCAGCCGCTTTTACCACCGGGTGAAAAAAGGTCGAAAGTACTTCGAGGAGACGTATTAATTTGCAAATGCACGAGGAAGTTTCAGGGGAGCGAGAGCATCGCACACGGCGCACCGTGACCAGCAGTGGCCTTCGATCGTGCGAATTACTTGTTAATATCCATTTGTTTGCCGACCGACCGAAACACTCCATTAAATAACCTCAAAGCCGCGTGTTTGCGCTCCGATGCGCTGCTGGAAAGTATACAGAGATCGATGAAGGGTCGGAGGTGTAGCCCTCGACGGTGCATCTGCTGCCAAAAACATCTACGCTGTTACTTCCCCGCGAGTACGGAACTTTATCGCATTACCGGCTCCATTATTCATTGGACGGTATGAAACATTTATGCCGCCTTATTGTATACCGTTTTTACCAGCCGGAAATTCATTGACCTCGTCGAACTTTTCGCTACTGCGGGTCGCTCGAACCTTATCCATTGCGAGTAAATTGATTCTCCTGAAAAAGGCTGTCTCCATGTCTAGCTAGTTTTCACCGGGAAACGAAGTAAACATTAATCTCTTGTGCCAAGAATAATTCTGTTCAGACTCGTACGTTTCATTCGGTCAAGTATTTATTCACAAATCTAATTGCTTATACGTCGATCAGTTGAGTAAGAATAGGACACACAGCTGCGATTCGTTTACTCTGTTAAACAAACAGGAAATACCACTGCGTAAACAATATAAAACACCGTTTACCGTAGCACACTTGCTATGTACTAGAATGTGGAACCTATGAACAAACCAGAAGAAACATACAACTGCTCAATGACCTAACAGAACTCCTCAATACAATCATCTACCTAACCTTCTCCAATTCCTAAAGATGACCAATCTGTATAAAATGATATGATAGAACTTACATAAGCAATCTACAGTACTGGACAAAATAAAGTACGCACCTCGAATATTTTTACAATTACGTTTATCACTCCGTAGTTTTTACAGATATAATAATTATGTATTTGCACAAAAAGAAGGTTACTTAGTCTACTTTTAAACTCAATGAGAAATAATTCCAAAAACATCGTACATTAGTCAAGCCCGTTACGTCTCTTGTCATATTTTCCTCGGATAAAATAAAGTACGTACTAGAGTGTTTATTTACTTTCAGCAATAATGGCATGTAGGATACCTTTTCTTGCGGTTGGAAATAAAAGAATGTTTACAAATAACGTATTAATAAAGTTTCAGTTAGCCATCAGTGCTCTTAGAAGCAAGATTGTATCATTCCATTGTGAATAACATGGAAACGAAACAAATTTCCGTACAAATTAGAAAATTAGTAGTTAACGACCGGCAAAAGGGGCTCTCCTATAGGAAAATCGGTGAAAAGTACAATGTTAGTGAAGCAGCGGAAGAGGAAGACAAATTCAGTTGAGGATCGTAAAATTATCCGGGAAACGAAGAAAAATCCGACTGTTACTAGTCGTGTAATCAGGGAAAATGTGCAATGCAATATTTCTGAACGAACCGTGCGCAGGAGACTTCGGGAAGCGGGGCTGCGGAACAGTTTTGCACAGCGTCGCCCTTTCATTCGTAAAGTTAATAAATTGAAACGTCTCCAATTTGAAAAAAAATACGCCGACAAGCCAGTGGACTAATGGAAAAAGATTATTTGAAGTGATGAGAGTAAGTACAACCTGTTTGGTCATAAACAACGAACACGGGTTAGGTTGAAGCCCGGCGAAAAGCTTCTGGATAAAAATGTCCAAACAACTGTCAAACATGGAGGGGGGGTAGTATTATGGTGTGTGGGGGTGTTTTGAGTGGTCGGGTGTGGGAAAGCTCGTCAAGATCGATGGTATTATAGCAGCAGACAAATACATTAACATCCTCAACGAGAATTTAGAGGAGTCTCTACTAAAGATTGGTCTGGAAGATGACTTTATCTTCCAACAAGATAACGATCCTAAACATACCGCGCATAAAACTGCTGCTTTCTTTCGTGCTTCGAGGATCAAAGTGCTAAATTGGCCAGTACAATCGCCGGATTTAAATCCAATTGAAAATCTGTGGTCCATTTTGGACCAGAAGATTGATAAGGGTGACGTAACGAATAAATTCAAGTTATTCGGAGCTTTGGAAAAGGCGTGAGGAAACATCGACGAACAGCACATCCGGAATCTCGTCGAGAGTATTCCTCGGCGTTTGCAAGAGGTCACACGAGCAAAGGGCGGCCATACAAAATACTAGTTCTCAAATAGAACTTAATTTTCATTCTTATTATCAAATACGTACTTTATTTTGTCCAAAGAAAATATCCTTATAAATGTAACGGACCTGTCCATTGAAAAATTTTAAATGTTTTTGAAATTATTTTTGTTAAAACTTAAAAGTAGACTAAAAAACCTTCTTTTTGTGCAAATACATAATTATTATATCTGTAAAAGCTACGAAGTTATAAACGTAATTGTAAAAATATTCGAGGTGCGTACTGTATTTTGTCCAGTACTGTACCTACAGACACAAGCACCAATTAAACCTAAATTGTACTTTGTTACTAGCCACTGCCGTTACAGCAACGTTAAATAATTGAATAATAATTCTAGGGTTCCTCCGTATTTTTCTACGATCACACATAAAAGTCTACATACACGAACGAGCATAAATATAATAGCAAAACAGGATGCATTTATTAATGAAAACAATCGTGTTTCCGATTTATTCATCCTCTACCAAGCAAATATAAGAAGTGACATGATCTCTCAGGAGTTCATTTAAAGAGTAATGACTGAATTAATATATATGACCTCGTCTTTTCTAAACATATATTTAAATAAATAAATAATAAAATAAAAAAATGAGAAAAAAAACAGAATGGAATTCATCTATGTCGGAAGAAATGTTTAATTTTCGAGATAAAATTGCTCCGAGTGCAAAGGGTTAAGTTTGACAGATGTAAGCAAGTTTCGCGAGTGATGGCAGACGTCGGAAGTGGTTTCGTCAGATCGTGAATTCATAATGCATCCGTTCGCTTCGCGAGCAACAATAAATTCGTCGTTTCTCTTAGGTGTCCGACTCACTCGCTCTTATTGTCTTTCTTTTGCTCGAATCCTTTATAGGGGACTGTAACTTTTACGAGGGGCTACGCTCGAGGATCCGCCGTGTAGTAGGCAATTAAAGAAAACCGTCGTCTAACGTACCGGCTGGCTTCCGAATGGTAGCGAGCAATGGTCCATGCTCGGTTCCCTTGCGGGGAAGAGGAATCGGAGGTCATTTTGTTAACGACAGCTTTCCTCACTTCGTCACTTGAAAGTTTAATGACGCGAGGCCTGCGTATCTTTCGGCCGGAAAATAAATTGTTGCTTTACGTTGGCGGGAATTTTAAGGCGTTCGTAAAACCTCGAACACCGGCCATGCCAGAAATTGGAATCTCGCGTCGATACGATTCTAGTGTTGCAACTTTTCGCATTGCAATTTTCTGCACCCGTCTCGGCGTCGACTTCATCCTCGGCGGTACTATGTATGTATTCTGTTCAAAACATTCGTAGATAAAAGTCCGAAAACAAAGCTGAGCCCTGGGATTATATAATTATTTTCGTGAAGAGCCCAGTTCACGGTTGGATTTAAATTTAACTCGCGAAACCTCTTGACCACACACAACGTGAATTAAATATAATTCCTGCCGAGCTCGAACACCCGAAGGAAATAATATAGCGAAGGGTATTAACTTACCGGGGCCATAATCAAAGGTACGAGTCTAACGAGTAGAATGCAGACCTTCAAAGTAAATTAAATATTTTTAATTCCTAACATATTCGCATTGAGTAATTCCCGACAAATTTACCTTGTTTTAAAGATACTGCAATTTTTTAATCAAAATGTCTAGCTCTGAAAGCATGTACTGTACTATGTCTGATTATAAATTGAACCATTTATAAAATATGTACTTTGTCTATTCACTTTAAGAAGCTTGAAGAATGTTGTCCGACCCAACATTAAAGCTTGTCTTCTTATATTTTATTTCCTAAAAAATTGTAAGCTACGAATTTAATTTAATTTAATATTGTCTACGTATTTATGAATATATATTTACTGTAATTAACATTTGTACAGCAGGTATTGATATCAGTTGAGACCTGAAATGCTTGGTAAAACAGAAAAGCTTGGAGAATCTAGATAAGCATATACGCGTTATCTAGTGCGAATATATTGATAGTATAGGGTGGATATTTTCACGATACCGTGTTTTGTAATCAGACGCCAGTTGCTGCGGGTCGTCCACCGCCACAAAAGAAAAATAGAATTAAAAGTGCCTCGTACCCAAAGTTGAAACAGGAAGAAGGCGAATGGAAGTATCACGAACTCGAACGGGACGATGGTGGCTAGGGGTTGGAAGTGGCGGCGGGTTCTTATGAAAGAATAACACGTGAAGTTAATTCTAATGGCTACTCGGTGGATTAACAAGATAGTGGGGAAACTTGGTAGAGGACGATGTTCCTATTATCCTATTCCCCGTTTCACGACGCACGGTGATCCGGATGGAAGAGTTCAGTAACATTTCGATGCAGTTATTGGACGAAATTCAATTTCTGCTAAATAATGTTAAAGAACAGTTGCATCGTTTAGGTTGTTCAATACTTAATGTGTTGAATTTTGCGAGGGGATCGTCAATCGAGCCAGAGCCTCTGACAATACAAAAGAAGTAAGGGGGAGGAAGATCCATATAGATTAAAGATATTTCCACTTTTCTATAGAATTTATGTATCTCACTTTCGCCATATGCTTATTTCGTTTAGATTTATTGAAAGATGATCTTAGACACAGTTTGCCCATAGATCCAGCTACAATAATATCTTAATAATAATATCTGTACATGGTTAACGCTTAATCTAGGTAAAGTATTGCACAAAAAATTTGTAATAGGATGCAGATTGTTCAAATAGAACCACTAATAACGGGGTTATTAAGGATTACGAAATAAAAGGTAGTGATGAAAGAGGATGTTCACACTTTATTGTCTTACGGATTACCTCGTGGGCCAATGGTTAACAACCAACTAAACTCGCGTCTCGGACGCCTCGACCGCTACGCGCTCACACGTACACAGCGCACACACAAGTCTCCTCGGAGACACCTGCAGCAGGAAAAAACGTAAACAAATGCTCTCGCCCAGTCCTTCGACTTCGGGGAAATACAAAAAACAAAAACACGTGCTCGTCGTTCGATTTCTTAAAAGCTACGCAATTTAACACAGATAATTACATAAAGTACTTAAAAACTAGTTAGTTTTTGGAATTTTATATGCCAACATATCCCCCAACTCGGACCGACGTAAGCGGCTTTTTTATTACTACTTCTACCCCCACTATGTATGATATATTGAGAAAATCGAACACCTTAATCATATTACTTGATAGGAAAATGACTGTTATACAGTGACTTGCCGAATATCGGGTACGTGAAATTTTCGGGTTCTCGCACACACCTCTACAGACCGTTCGTCGTTCCGCGCGTGTCCTGTAGTCCGGCTCCCGGCGATAATGAAAGCCGTCCGTGGGATTTTTTTCGCCAGAGTACGATGAAAGTATCGCATAAAATTACTGGTCGAGGGGCGGCGGAACGAGCAATAAGTCGCGGGTATTAAATTAGAGAGCGTTCGAATTAAAAGTACCGCGCGCAATTTATTCCCTGGCCGTATAAATAAAGTTAACAGCTGAACGGGCATTCCCGTGCTTATTACGGTCCCGGAAATGATTTATAGAAAACCTTTTCCCTCTCCGGCCACGACCACGGGCGGGGAAAAATACGCGAAACGTGGCCGCGGACCGTCTCCCCACGGATTCTCGAGTTATAGTCAAGACGAGCCCGACTTTCACGACGGACGACGAATATTCACAGCCCGGTTATTACGAGGTTTTCCCGTGGCTCCCTCCGGGTGTCCGTGGTTCTCGACGACCCACGACCTTCCCGGCAAACCCTCACCGGGTCGTCTTAGTACCCGAGGCAACCCCTTGTTCGAGAAAATCTGCCACCGGAGCCAAAGTCAGAGCGCGCACTTATTTCGGCGGACGTACCCGCCGCGTAAAGCACGTCTACTCGCCACTCCCGGCTCGCACGGGATCCCGAGCGTTCGTTAATTTTCCTCCTTCTCGTGTTCGTTTCTTCTTTTCGCCGGCCGCTTCTATCTCCGCGATGCAACGCATTGTACGCGATCACAATGAAGTCCGCCTCGCGCACTGGGTCGCCAGATTATACAAATTCTAAGCCTAGGCACCGCCAACCCAGCCGAATTTTCGCGGACACTTTGTTTATTCAATTCGCTCATAATAATAAGTTAACTATCGGCGATTATTTCATCATTTTTCAAAGTTTTAATTAATCCTTTGAGGTGGTTCATTTGGGAGGAAAGGTAAAATAATTGGTATAACCACGCTCTGTATTATAAATCGCGAAGCTTTAGTAAGTATGAAACAAGACGGTTTACACTCGACACGGAAATACCGATGGCGAAAATACTGAATGACGCAGATAAAAACTTGCTGCTGATAGTCGGGAACAGAGTAGTGCCCCGCCGACGCGAAGTGGCCTGGTTCCCGCATTTTGTGGCCAACACTATTGTAGCGTTATTTCAAGGTTTATGTTGTAATAAGAAGAGGTCGTTGGATTCGTCTTAATACCAGTTAAAATATTATGAAGTAAAAAGTATATGTCAATATTTAAAAAATTGAAGTGACCTTCATTTTTTATAAAAAAAGGAAATTTTTCTTTAATTTTTTGTATTGAATACTGATCAAGTCAGATCTTTTTTGTCAGGTCATCGGAAATATTTGAAAAATCGTGTTAATAATTCCCACAATGCATACTATTGTCTAGAAATCGCGGAAAAGTAGATAAGATTGAATTCTGCACAGGAATTATATGAAATTTAGTAAGGAAGGGTTTTCGGGATCTCTGACTGGCGCAAAGAAAACATATACACATATTGTAAATCCAAGCTGCTATGTAAGATTCAAATGGAACTGCTTATCCTGGCGTTGAATAACCGCGGGCCCGTATTTGTTAAAATTCATTTAAAGTGCAAGATTGCGGAAAGTTGCAGTTAAAATTTACATGCTCTTCTCAGTAAATGTTCAAGCTTTAATACATAACAACCCTGGAGTTAAATTGCGTACCTCTTAAGAAATAGAACGACGAGCGCGTGTTTTTGTTTTTTGTATTTCCCCGAAGTCGAGGGACTGGGCGAGAGCATTTGTTTTCATTTTTTCCTACAGCAGGTGTCTCCGAGGAGACTTGTGTGTGCGCTGAGTACGTGTGAATCAGACGATTAAACCCGTTATTATTTAGTGAACAATGTGTTTTTGTGTCAAATCATCATCTAAGAAATAAATACTCGACAAATATTGAATATAAGGAGTTCCGACTTCATTTCAACACTTACTTTTCAATGTTTATGGGGTGTTCAACTTATATGACAAATTTTTTTGCTGAAAAAGATTTTTTCTTTTACATATTTTGCTGAAAAAGTTCTCTTGAGAAAATTGGCTATAATTTTCTATCCGTTATTCCTCTCATTATACTTATTGCAGCGAAAATGTAGCTGGTAGCTATACCTTTCCAAAGGCATACATTTTTTTAGCGTAGTTCTTATCTTCGAAATTGTATAGCTAAAAAGCAAAACGTGTGCTCGCCTTACGACAGTCCCTTATTCTCTTTTGTACAACTACTTGTGTGAGTCACGGTGTATCTCTTCAGTGAACTTAACTCGTATTCCTGTATATTTCTTGTCCCGTTTATCTCGAGTAGATTTATTTACTTACTGCGATAGAATCGTTTCATTCCCTCGGAAGTTAGCTAGCACTGCGGTTAAATAATTAATCGTTTTTCCCATGGATCGCTTTTGTGACTTCGGTACAAGGGTTCGGGGTCTTGTTCCTTGGGTTCTTAATGTCTTAAGCCTGGCTACTTAGTACCGGGGAGCTGAGTAGACGCAAAAGGTCGTCGTTACTTGCGGATGGAAATGCCAATGGCCGCTGGATCGCCGTCGAGTGAATTATAGGGAAAAGCTGCTCCGCGCTGAGAACCTATTATCGATTCTCTCGGAAACGAATTACTGCTTCCGGTGTGTTCGATCCGTGGCTTATAAAAGAACCAATAATTATCGGTTCGAGATAAAAAAAGCTAAAAAATTGGTACTCTTCTGTGATTTTTTTTCGAACGAAGATTGAGGCGGTTACGAGGGGATAATGATTTAGCATGTAAATAACCAGCACATAGAACTTGATATCAACTCGATAATGTTGTATACAATAGTTTATTGGCGTGCTAAGCACGTGAGAAATACGCTGCTGCTCAAAATTATGTGCTACTAAATAAAGCTAGTAAATATCTATTCTTTCTGAATGTACAGGGTGTATAAAAATTATATGTCACGACCACTATAGCGTGATTCTACACCTCATGATCAGTGAAGATCTGTTAAAAAGTTCCAACCTTTGGTTCCTTTGGTTCCTTTGACACGTTTTATCCTCTTGACGAGTAGAATACGATGCAATCATAAAAAAATTTGATCTTCAAAATCTTAAAAAAGTCAGTCAAGGACAATTTTGAAGGAAGTTTTTTCAACAGATCTTCACTGATCATGAGGAGTAGAATCACAATATGGTGGTGGTGACATATAATTTTTATACACCCTGTACATAGTCGCTGAATCTAGGTGTTGGTTTACAAATAAACATCTTTCCATAAAACGAATTTATGTCATCGACTCTCAAAAAATTGCAACTATCCACATACTTTTGAGCGACAGTGTCCTTTCGTTCACATTTTCGTTACATTGAAATGAAAAGATCACTTTTTTAATTTTAGAAAAAATTATTCACCTATTGTGCATTGAAATAGGTTAGCTGTGATGTGATACGCACATAAAGAGAAAGTAGATGCAAGGATAACAACCACGACGGCAATGGAGGCTTTATGGGGCGGTGCTGACAACAGAAAGTCGCATAAAAACCAGTGCAAAGTCAACTTAAACAGTGGAGAGTGTCCTGCATGGATAAAACATGTCTCCTGTTCGGTGTATATCAGGCTCGCTATAGTACTAACGCCTTTTAAGAGCAACTAGCCTAGTGTCCAGGATTATGTATCTAGGACGTAATGTACAGGATATTTCATAATACGCGTCGTAATTTAACACTTTGTCGACCCAGCAACCTGGAACCTCCATAACATCAAAGTAGCTCATTTAATGAAACGAAAAATTAAAAAGTTAGAATCGACTCTTCGGATCGTCTTGCAGTTTAATCATGCAATTAAAATTTCAAAATGCTTCTAAATTACAACTTTTGTGACGTACCCGATGTGCCAATTGTTGGTTATTGTCCTTTTGCCTCGCTAATAATTTATGAATTAAACCTTTTCCTCGTAGTATCAAGCCAAACTTATAGCGAAGATTTTGGAAGGATTTCTAATAAACTTGTAAGGCATTCAATTCATTTAATGATTGTAATGATGTGACTGTAAAATAAATCATGAGATTTTAGGTTTTAATTACGTTTGCCACTTTCATAAAAATATAACGCCTATTAAAATAAACAGTAACAGACTTGATCCTTTATGGTTCTGAAGCGTCACTAAAAATTACTGTACTATCATTTAAAATGTTGTTTACATTATTAGATATGTCGGTATCTAACCAATTACTAAACATTTAATTATTGTACGAGGTATTATATCAATTTCATATTTACCAAATTTGAAAAATTATAGAGAATGGAAATACTCTAGGTCAGAAGAAACGTTTGATTTTCGAGTTAAAATAGCTGTGAGTGGAAAGAGTTAAATCATTTACAACATTGCCTTTTGTACAATTAATTACTTATTTCGTTGATTTCCACTACGTTTATCAACAATACCGAGATTACATGCAATGTAAAAACAATTGCATAATTGAATTATACGATGTTGGTCATACAGAACCGACTGAAGCAAAGAAATAGTTTCAAACAACGGTTCGCCCGAATTTTCCTTATTACTTTTCTGTCGCTCGTCCATCACCGAGCCCCACGTGTTACGAAACGTTATATGTATCGTTTCCTTTCCGGGATATCACGAAACAGAGAATAACTCACGAATTGAACCCTCCGATGTTTCTTCTCGGAGGCTGATCGGCTCCTCTGTTTGACGATTGTAAAGCATCGTGGAAATATTTTTAGTCGGCCGTCACCATACTTTCCACGGGGAGGGTTGCCGGAGTCCGCGGGGCATTTAGGAAAACAGTCTCGTATCCTCGGTCATTCGAAAAAGCGGAAACAGATTTTTTTTACTGCCCCCTCGACAGACCTGGCCCGCAGGGACGAGATTGGCCGCGGACGTAGTATTCGAAACGCGTCGAAAAACGATTTATCCGGAGCACGATGGCTGCCCCGACCCCTCCGCGAGAATACCATCGTCCATACACCGTTCGCCGAATCGTTTCTCGAGCATCCATTACGTCCACTCTATTCCAGCGAGTCCTTCTCGCGGCCCGGATCCTCGTTTTATTTCCTCGGATGTTCCACAAGGCGCAGCGGCAACGTCCCGTCGTCGCGTCGTTGCGCGCCAGTGCCGTGTGGCGCAGTTCCCGACAATATTACTTTCTCTGGTCCCTTTTATGGATATTGCCACGCCTCGTGTCGCATTATACACCCATATGTGCCCATGAGCATTATTCCGCCTTCGTTAGAACTTCCTCTCTTCCGCGATCGACTGCAACTACATATTTCGCAACTACATACCCGCTCCCCGAGGAAATTCGGTCGACCGACGACAATCGCGATACCGGATAGTTTCGGGAGAACCAGAATCACATTTTTCAACCCCTACGTTTGTAGCTCTTTACGAGACAATTTCCACGATACAAGAAATCATCTCAAAATTCATTCAACATCCGGAAATTGCAGACTCTTTAGATCATTTGAAGCAATATTTTTCTTTGCAAAAATAACGTACGCGGCTTTGTTAAGAACTTATCAACGAAAAATACGGACCAATCAGAGCGCGGGCTAGACGCGTGTTTGCACAGTCGGCCAATTGAAAGTTTCCGCGGCGAGCTGATTATTTCAAGAATGTCTAGGTCGCGCTCTGATTGGTCTGTGTTTTTCATTAATAACTCCTTAACAAAATCGGAGACGCCATTTTTGCAAACGAAAACGTTGCTTCAAATAAACTCGAGATCCTCCAATTTCCGGATTTGAAGGAATTTTGAGACACCCTGTATAATCGTTTCAAGTTTATTCAAGGTAATTTAAGGTCATAAACGTAAAAGAGGACGAAATTTTATATTTTTTAATTTATATAAAAAAATAAGGCTCCGGAGGAAAATCGAATTACTTTGGTGCCAAAAATCTGCCTACAACTCAGTTTTCCACCGATTCAATTGAAATTTTTTTTTTAATGTTCGTGAAGGTCTATATTTTAGATTTACAGTTTAAAATGTTGCGGTTTAGAGTTAAGAAGCGTCGGCAACTCAGCTGGGACATGCAAATTTATGGTATGGGCGGATGAAGTATCGGAGTTATTGAGTTTTCTAGATAAGGATTCTTGATAACGATGTTTGTGCAGCACGTCATCAAAATATAGACCTTCACGAACATTAAAAAAAATTTTAATTGAATCGGTGGAAAACTGAGTTGTAGGCAGATTTTTGGCCACAAAGATCGCTTTTTTTCTCGCCCACTGTGCGCCGTGCCGTATCGCATAAACATGTTTCAAAAATCACAACGTATTACCATTGCACATCACTGGATTCGGGAAAGTCTAAGAATCTTTTACTGTAAAGAACAATTCAATATCGTATACATATAATAACATCACAATATTTGTTCAAAGTTGAAAAATACGTCTTGTTTTCAAATTCAAATTTTTCAAAAACTGTGAATATATGAGAAAAATTAAGGCCAGATTCGGAATCAGCGCGAAAAACTCTATAAGATCCATCCAACAGTTGTATATAGAAACATTTTTGTTGTTGGACAGTGTAATCTCGTGCAAAATCAATTAGAAATATTCATCAAAGTCATTACACTGCACAGACGTCTCTAAAGGACTAGTTACCACGCACGTTGACTCACAACGGCTACATATTGTATCAAACGCTGACGCTGCTTCTCACAAGAAGGATTTAATTCATAACAGTGCTGGCTGTCCAATGAGCCCGGGACGTTAAAAAAGTGTCATAAAGTCGGCGTAGACCCCGCGGGTCGCCGCGCCGGTTAGAGACGAACAGGAATAAAGTATCAGCGACGTCCTCCGGTTCCGTTCTTTACGACGTCGGTTGCGACGCGCCGCAAAAGTTGAGGACGCGTATCGCGGGGCAGTAAAATGTTAATTGGCAATTTATAGGAGCAGTTATCTAAACGTCGCATCGGCACCAATGCCGTTTGACCACCGTGTTTGCCTATGACGAGACGCGAGCACTCCACGATATATGAATAAAAGAGATTATCGCTATCGTTGAACACATACCAGGCCGCCACACGGTACGCTGAATCATGATAAGTAGACGTGATCCTGTGCGTTGTTAAGAGTGAAAAATGCGACAGACATTCTCGTTCAAGTACCGATAGGACACATGACGCGGTTGTATTTCATTTAGTTGCAATTCCGAACGATCAGGAACATGATTATGGTGTATTAGCTCAATACAAGTCGCCTGTCCATCATTCATTCGTGATAGCAATCGTTTTGAATCGGTATTTTAAGAATGGATAGATAAAATGGGTTATTATCCAATGGAAGCGAGGACCACGATCATGTTAATCTTCCTATATTCATGCTAAGTTAATTAAACACAATTGTTATTCACTCCATATACTGTGTGAACTATTGTCCACTCCTGCTTGCTTACAACACAATTATTTATGATTATTATTATGATTATCATTATTGTTTATGCAAAATAAAAAACATTCTATTTAAATTGCAACAAACTCGAGTGATATAAAAATGTATTTTCCTCGTTGATATATTTAATATGTTGAAAATAATGTGCATAACAATAATAACTGTAGTTTTAAATTCTTTCAATGATTTCGCTGTTTCGAATTACACCTACTAATTCTAAGAGAATTCCTCTCTTATGATTTTCTTAACACATTATTTTCCATTATATTTTTAATGAACAACTTCCTTTTGAAGAACAGGAAACATGAAATACAGATTCGAGTTCCCGAGAACAAACTATTTGAGCATATCAGGTGAATATGTCAGACTTTTGTTATCTTCTTTTATACAGGGTGGGGAAATAACTATGTCCACCTTGAATATCTCCGTTATTTGTGATAATATGGAAAAATGTTACCAACAAAATTTGCACGGTACAGAGGAAGACATGTTGCGACAGAAACATTTTCTGTGAGGGTGGATGCACAGAGGACATGTCAAGGTGCAAAGTTGATAACACTTTTCCATGTTATTACAAATAGCGGAGATAATAAAGGAGGACATAGTTTTTGCCCCATCCTGTACACAATAGATGACATAATATTTGCCATAGTCGGAAAATTAATATTAAAATGTTCCATAAGAGCTTTGATGTCTCAAGAAATTGATAAACAGATTGTAGGTTTTATGGAGTAATAAAACGAACGAGTGTACGGAACGTGAAATAAAAGAAATATCAAGAGAATTGAAGGATGCTTATTATTTTTGAGTTACTATAAATTCCTGCTTCTTTATCGCCTGAAAATGCTCAGTCTATGCATACACGACGAATACCGAAATAACTGCAGCTCAATTATCCGAAAAGAGCTCGGGCTCCACGAGTTCGATGATGCGACTGAATTTCAGTATCTCCGGCATCGGAAACTTATCAGCGCAGAAATACGACGAATAAATTCTCGATCAAGAACGCATAAACGACGCGGGCGTAGCACACGTATCGAGGAAAATGTAGCAACGCGACAGAATTCACGCGGATCGTTTATCCTAGAGTTAGAAGTCACCGGTACACTCTGAGAAAGTCCTGGGATTTTTGTTTCGCCCGTTTCGCGGCAATAGACACATAATAACCATCGTTGCCTCCTGATATCCTCGCCACCCCCAACCCTGCCATCGTTTCGCATCGAAAGCTTTTTCTTCAAAGCGGCCAATATATCACCAGCGCGGCAGAGGTTGTACAGGGTGTATAAAAAATAATAGTGAATCTAGGAGTGAATATTTAATTTAATGATGCTTTCGGCGCAACTGTTTCGATCAATCCCAAATTCATAGCGTCGATTGAATCAGTTTAGAGAAATTAACTGACTTCGAAAACATTCAAAGTTCAACCAGAATCAAATTAATAAATAAAATAAAATTGATCGAAACGGTTGCGCCGAAAGCATTATTAAATTAAATATTTAACATTTACGATCGATAATGATAATTACTTTATCTAGTAGTGAATCTCTGGATCGGTGGACATTTGAAAAGAAATTTGCCGCAATATTATTTATACCGAAGAATATTGTTGTTAAAGGTTTTAGATCAACAGCTTCTATTGAGAAGAACTCTCATCGAGAAGAGAAAAAATTTGACAGGAACTGTATGTTCCAAACAAATAGAGTTATTCAGGTATAAGTTGTTGAAATTTTTACAAAATTTGATTGTGTGGAGTTGCACGCATAGACAAAAACCTACTACTACAGTTTACCTGGTCGTGTCGATGAGGCAGAACATAATCGTATGCGTGCCAAAAAGCAAACAAAATTTAAAGGGACATTATTACCTCCCCCTGCACATTCAAATCACAAACTTGAAGTTGAAAAATGTGAAATAAAACGTGTATCCATTTTTATACATAAGAATACTAATCCTACATTATAGAATACTAATGTAATGTATAGTTAGTTACAAATGTTTCAGAATCTTGTGTTCCTCCGTGTCAGATCCACAGGATGCCGTTTAACATTAAACCTACCACCACTGGTCAAAATTTTACCATTTCTACATTTATTATTTTACAATTATTGAATTAATGAAAATGCTTTTATAACAATTGATTGTATAAATATCTTTAGTAGATTACGTATTATAATAGGCAGAGCCGGCGTGTCATTTTGCGAGGTCAGAATACACATTCATATCCTATACTTAAAGGGTCTAGCCGGATAAGCATGGGCCAGCGGCCCCCGCTCCGATTTTCCTGATTCTTGTCTTAAAACATAGTTTTATGTCTAAAAACACATTGTGTAAAATTTCAAATGTCTACCCCCACCGATAGGGGAGATATTGGGGTGAATTTCCCGGCACTTAAATGCAATTTTCTCTAAAACGAGAAAAGATATCGACATGGGATAAACGGCAAACGAAAGATATAGATGCATTCTATATTTCAGATTTTTTTCAGAATTTTTTGCTAATTATTTATAGTTGAAAACAATTAATTAATTTTTTGGGAATTTTTTTAACCCTCTTCCCCTGGGTTGACACCCACCAAAAAATTCTAAAATATTGCTATGATGCTAAACTATTTTGTAAAAAAATTTCAAAAGTGTCCGTTTGGTGGAACAGTGTCAAAAAAAATAAAGTATGCCGGCGAACGCTCGTAACGGCGCACCGACCGAGTCCCCTTGCGCTGACTAGTGATGGCAGCGAACGGGAAGTCGGCGTCTGTACGGAAAAGCTGATACATGTAAATATACGACTAAATCTTCTAATATATGATTACAGTTGTATGTCTAAACAATTATATTTTAGGAAAAACAGCTTACATTTATGAAGAAAGAAAAATACGTGTAAAGCTAATTTATTGCTGTTAAGTAACAGAAAGAAGAAGCTACTCTCAAGTATGTTGTATGGTCACGGTGTTAGAGGTTCTGCTCGATGCTGCGGAGGACTCGAGTTCTCGAGTCCTCCTCAAGTCACTTTCTTTTCTTGTTTTTTTCTTTTTTTATATGTATTTATAAACTAAACGATTTTTATTGTTTGCATAATATTCTATAAAATAAACAATTATTAATTTGTAATTATCATATAGATTAAAATGTTTTATATGTTTCTAATTTTGCGGAAATATAAATCTAGTTTCAAAGTTTTTCTCTTTTCGATGAGTAGAAGGTGTTGATGTAAAAAAAACAATTTTCTTTAACATTTAAAAAAACTAACTTTGTAGGGAGAAGTCATCTCCGAGCGGCGAGACTTCACAGTGGTCCAATAGCTCGAAAAAGTGGTCAAAACCTCTAAACGTACTTTAATGCTCTCAAAAATTCGTACTCCGGTGTTTTCGGGGTCGTTGATAACGAATATGAAGTTGAAATGCCAGAAAATAAAATGGCGGATCCAATATGATGGAGATGTACATTAAAAAAATGGTCGGGGCTCCTTCGAAAATGATCTTTTTAGGGTTTTCGGGGTCATTGATTACGAATATGAAGTTGAAAATTTGAAAAACGAAATGGCCGATTAAAATTTAGACAACAGTCCGCATTAAATGTGTTTTGAGTAGTTGATAGGTAAAAATGTATAAATGACAAACAAAATTGCACTTTGTGTATCAACAATTAGTATAATTGTAAATTATTTACACAATTTTCATTCATCCGAATTGTCATTGATATCCGATCTTTCTTCGGAACTTTTCATTTTTTTAGCAAACAGGCAGCTATGGGCAGTTGATTTTTATAAATTTTGAAAGATAAATATATTAGCAACACATCAAAAAAGGAATTTGAGTGGCACGAGGTGAAACTTTTAACTTCCCTAATAGCACAAAATATTATATACGCATTCATATAATATTAAAAAGAGATTCAATCTTTTTTTAATATTCAAATATACATACAATATTTATTTTATACTAAGTAACAAATATTTCTTTTTAAATATGCAGGAAATTTCTATTTCATGACACGGGAAAAAATTTTTTTTTCTAAATATTAAATGAATCTTTATTTCATATTAGTATATTTCATACTGACGACTTAAATCGTACAACTTTATTGTAAAACAGCTAATCGACAAGAGCACCAAGTATATCATGCCTAAACCGACTCTAGCGTCGAACTGACCCTAGTAACACAATATATTGTATACACATTCATATAATATTAAAACGAGATTCAATCTCTTCTTAATATTTAAATATACATACAATATTTATTTTATATTAAGTAACAAATATTACTTTTCAAATATGTAGGAAATATCTATTTCATGTTACAAGAACAATATTTTTTTCTAAATATTACATGGATCTTTATTTAATATTAGGAATAGAATATTTTTCCCCAATGTGCAGATAATATTTATTTATTATTATAAAATAAATCTTTATGTAATATCAGAAATTATATAAAATTGTGTAATATAATATAAAAATTTCTTAACTGTAATAAGGTCTTTTCTCGAAGATAAAATGGAATATTCCCTCAAACAGTGCACAGAAAGTAATAGATATTCATAGTTTCTAATTTTTGTTATAACTTTTTCTTAAATTTGAAAATTTTATTGAATATTATTTAAATATTGAATTTATATTTTTCAAATATTGGATTCACATTTACTTTATATTTTTTAAATATCTAGTTTATATTCTCTGAATATTTATCTTATATTTTTTAAACATTCGATTTATATTTCTTGTACATGTATACAATATTCAGACTCGCGAGTTTCGTCATGTTCGTCGCTCCGGCTGCCGATCGTCTTTATGATCGCCGAACGTCATTTCGACGTGACGCACGACTCCCATTACATTGTAACAATATTCTTGAGTTTTCTTTTACAAAACAGTTTGACTTCAACATTTGGTAGAAACAATTTTGTGACAAGTTTCTTCTACAAATGTCCACCGATCCAGAAGTGTAGATTCACCTAGGACGGACGACTATTACTTTTTATACACCCTGTTCGTAAAATATACGCGAGCGCGGATTTACGGGCTGATCAGATGACGCGAGTATTATTACGGTCTCTCCCCATCGTTCGCAAGGAAATTCCGACAAGAAAATTCCGTTCTTTCCGAGGTCCTCCGGTTTCTTAATCTTTCTGGTATATTTCGGAACTTCTTCGTCGGGAAGCTTCCTGGCTTTTCTTTTTCTTTTACTCTGACTGTGCGCAACGAGCACCGATTGGCAGTCAACGTGTTAACTCTCGTAGAAAATTTCGCGAGCCTTCCTCGGGAGGACTGTTCCCAGCTTCTTTGTTCTCGTTGAGTTCTCGCGGACGTTCACAGTTGCTGGCACCGCGAAAGTTCTCGGCGCGGCGCGGTGCGGCGTGTCGCCCTAAAATTTTAATCTCCTTCTGCAAGGAAACACGAAGAACTTCTGGTTAAATTTTCAAGCGCCGGAGAAAAGGCAGCGAAATGGAACACCGAAACAAATCTGAGAACGAGTCACGTTCATCCCGGGAGGCGTGAACTTCTAGAAGAGTCCATCTCGCGCGAATTATCAACCGGAAGGAGCACACGAGTCTACATCCACGGTCTCGAGATCGTAACAGTGCTTTTACGTTGATCACTATTTACAACTAGGATCCTCATCAAGTTGATTATTCGCACACCAAGCTGCCACTAGTCATTCTACGCACGACTGTCAAATATCCTCGATTATAATGTTCTCGTGATTTCATCTCTTACTAATCCAATTTATGAATTATTCCTTAAAATAACAGCGCTTTCCTTTTATCCCTGAAATGATCCTCAGAAATAGTTGTAAAAAAGGTGTCAGATGGTTCACCAAAAAGTTCGCATTTATACTACAAATCAAAAACTTGTATTTTATTTAGAACACTGTAACTAAGAAAAGCATTTTATAACAGAAAGAAATATTTTCAAGTATCTACATGTAGAAAGCGCGTAAACTTTTAATTAAAATACTAGCCAGAAGCTTCCTCTCTCGAACTAACTTTGCCTACATCTCTGACAAAAATGTAAATTCTTTAAAAGAAAAACGCAGCCAGCCCAATTCTTGATTTTATCGAAATTTTTACTGTCCTATCAGACAGTTGACAGGTCGCGTGTTTGTCAGCGGCGTGTAGCCTAGAGTTATCAAGCTGCAAGATCATTTTCGACTGTTTTCATGTCACTAACATTACGTGTTTTTTTCACGAATTTAACATGTTGATAACAAATTACTATGCACAAAGAAATTCTGTCTAATCATACAATTGTGGAAAAGTAGACAACGTCGGTAAGCTTACAGAGAATGAAAACAAGTAAATATTGTATAGATTATTGCAAAAGTTAAGTTTATTAATTCTCTAGAAACTTGTACAATTCGCATGTCAAGCTATTCGCAAATAAACCAGCCAAAGAATGATTTAGGTAACTAAATGAGCTATTTATAATAATGCCTCGCAAAGAATTATATGAAATGAAAAAATTATAATATGTGATATTTATGGGTTAAAACATTTGTTTCTATCGTCATTTGTATGAAAGTTTAGTTAGCTGAGGTTCATAAAATAAGTTATAGTTCTCTACAAACTCCAACACAGTATTCCTGTAACAACTCAATTTACCGGAAGCCGTTTTGCGGATATCACTGTAGGATATGATTTTTCCGTGAAATAGTGGAATCATACGACGCCTCGCGGAATGGACGTAAACCTCCACGTCTCGGTCAGGGATTCGCGAATAGTTGGCGTGTTTGATGGTCTTTGCAGGTAATTGGGAAACGTGTGGGACGGGAATAAGACCTCAGATTGAATGTACAGTAACAACCACTGAATAGCCAGACATAAGGTTTACGAGGGACATTGAGAAGTTTCTGGTGTGTATACGGAGATAGAGTATGTTTCTTTTGTACTATCTCGGTTTATACCTATCATTAAAGATCTTTAGTGCTCATTCAGCTTACTACTATAATCCAATTGTACTAATCAAGTGATCCTGAATGCTACACTTCTTCTTCGGTATACTGGATTAGTCGAGGAATTTTATACTTTCACTGACAATCGCGATAGAAACATTCCGAATTTTTATACGCGGTATAAAATTGACATTGCAAACCGTGCATTATTTGGCACTTGTACTTCTACTCAGTTCTCCGATACCTATATGTACAGTTCGACATAGACATGTTAGTGCAGATGAAACTGTATCTAAAAATAGTTTTGTGATACATTAGTGACACTTGTTATTGAGAATATACTGGTGTATATACTAATGTTGCAATTTGTTTATTATTTTCATGAAACTACTGACCGATCAGACGTTCAGATAGTTTCACAATTTTTTAAAAAATGTTGTCACTTGAATCATTTACATTTCCGTTCAATGTAGATAATTTCGGCGTTGGAAGAATCGTTACGTAATTTTCTTTAATAAGTATATGAGCAAAGACGTACGTAACGTTTCTACACTTATTTCATTCATTTCAGCGTAATTCCTTCATTCATTTATTCAATGGTTTAATTCATTTTAGGCGGAAAATTGCGCCTGTATCTCTGCATTATCTATTCCGCTTATGAATTACTATTTCTACTGTAACATTACAAAACACATCTTACAAATACGCATGATAAATTCGATAACATGGAAAGGTTATTTAAATGTATTATTCATTGTGTCTGTATCAAAGATTAATACTAAAAGATGAAAAATACGAGTTGCAAGTGATTAAAAATTTCATAAAGGCTGCATTGAAGGCAATGCAAAATTAAACTGCCTCAAACCATGCCATGAGCTGATAACTAATCAACAAATATTCATGTTAATTTAACTTTTACGTGATATAAGAATCTTCTGTCTCCTACAAATACAATTTGAATATTAGAATCTCCTCCCTCTCATGCCAAAATAAGGAAATAATAAGTACCCATTAAAAAAATTTCAATCAAGAGTATATTGTATTGTAGTCATTACTATAATGAAATGTAAAGAAACAGGTACTTCCAGAGGCTCTTTATGACGCTAAATATGCTACACACGCAATGCTATCTGTTGCGAAAACATCGAGCTCATTACTTGAAGCTAACTCCATTTTACGCCAAGTAAAGAGATCGTATCTTTTTTGATGAAATAGAATGTCCCGTTTGAACGTCCGCACGCAATTATTTCTGAAACTATAGCATGTTTCAAAAAGTGTCTCAATCAAAGCCTACTCTTAAAGTAGCCCCAATCCTGGACATCTTACAATGGTCAGAAATCTTTCTCGATGGACGTGCCTTCATGATCTTGAGTTGACGTTGACAATTAATAATTTTTGCATGAAACAATCAACAGTCGAACAGCAATATATAAAAATATGTTGAACTACAATACAGACAATTTTACTGGAAAACGAATTTGTCTTCAATAGCAATCTATCGCGATATCTAAGCCCAGTAGTGGGCAAAGAGCGCGCAGTGCTCCAGGAACGAGATTTTACTGGAAAAGTCAAAATGTCATCAGATGTTTTTGAGGTCACTAATAACGAATTTGACATCAAAAATGAAAAATTCAGAATGGTGATATCAATACCAAGCACATATGACCTGAAAACACGTTTTTCGTGGTCAAAATTAGACAGGCACACATATATCGACATTTTTCAACGTAATATATTTGTGTATAATTATATTTCCAATGTTAATTCTAAATTATCCAAATACTTCAACATCGGTCATTCGAATTTCTTTTCATCTGAATCTTTTTCGTCATCAATTTATTCCGTATCACGCCAAAATGTCACGAACTTTTACTTCTTAATTATCGTATAAAGTACAGGGTCGCAGCTAGTTGCACTTAAAATTTATGCGCTCTTATTCGAAATTGTTTACATTTTCATATAAAAAAAAGTCTGATGCTTGACACACTTAGACATTTTTTTAAAGTCTACCCAAAATTTAAATTGTTAATAATATTGCAACATTTGTACATGGATTAAAAAATGCTGGGAAACTAATTAAACAATGAAAACACGCCTATATATATATATATATATATATATATATATATATGTTTAAACATGTTTAAACAATCATTAAAGACGGAGAGGCACCATTTTTGCACCGTTTTTTGCTGATATCTTTTCACGTATCAGAAAGAATAAGGGTCCAGCGGAACATTGAACTGCACCACGCGATGGAGCAGACTTTTATCTCCAGAAACCACCCTTTCAAGTTGCGAACGCCGACGTTTTTACCGAACTAGAAAACAAAATATCGCGGAACTCTCCACGAGAGCAAGCGTTCTACGGGATACGACACGGCGGACGCCAGTTAAAGTTTAAACAATCATAATATATCATAATATATCGTATAATATATCGTATAATATATCAAATTTCTCAAAAACTGGAATGTATGAGAAAAATTAAGGCCAGATTCGGAATTAACGCGAAAAACGCTTTTTGGCTATTGGCCGTGTAATTAGTTTCACTTTGAATTTTCGAATTTTGTATTTGGAACGTTACCCTCGGTTACACAATTATCTGAAATGGATGATATTTTGGATTTTTACAGTTTCATATATTATTACTTTATAGCCAAAATGGTTTTTCAAAATGTTAAACTTTGAAAATTGACTTTCGGCCAGTAAAATCGCGTTTCTGGACCACTGTGGATCGTTTAGATCTAAACAGCGCTTCTTTCAAAGGGATAAAAAAACTGGGCTGTTTCTGTATTGTTGGCAAGCCTTTCAACGTCTACTATTTTCCCACGGTGCGCTCGATCGCGCCACCATGTCAAAGGACAGGAGTGATGAACCGAGAGTGCGCGGGGTTATTATTAATTATCCAGTTCGCCGCACCTGGGGGGTGGCAGACGTAACAGAGGAAGCGTGTAACGTGATTTGCCGTAACTTTTTGTTCGCAGATTCGGAGCAGTCGCCGGCTGTATACTTGAGAGACGACCCGCTGTTCGGCAGCCTGCAACTGCAACAGCACAGTGAGCTTCGTGCACCGACTGCCGAACGGGCCGCGTTCTATTTAGACGCGGCGGTCGCCGGTCGACAACGGGAGGATGGTGATGCACACATGCTCTACACCCTTCACGTTTATCAGTACAGTGTCGCCGGCAAGGGCGGAGGTGAGTGGACCCGTTTTTCCTTTTCCCGAACGACTTCTTCGTAGTCAACGCTCGTAAACCGCGTTTGTCGGCACAGTCTTTGCGTCACGCCAACATTACACGAAACTCCGAACTTCGCGGAAAATTAACGCAGCTAACAAGGAACATCGGCCAACTGTGACACACGCCCGGTTTCGCGTAACTTTTCGCGGAAATATTCGCCGAGGATTTTCTTTAACAGCCGCAGTAGCGTCTCGATATGGGAAAACGTCGAGTCGGGACCGAAATGTTACTTGTTTTGTTTTTAATCATTTTGGGATGAAAGTTGTAGCAACATTGTTCTGATCCTAATGACTCCAGACACGACACTGTTTGAATAATATTTACTTGTTTAATTCCCGATGCAGTGGAGCCTCTATTATCCGAAACGATTCGGATGATCCAAATTAACTGAATCGTTAATTAAACGAACAAATATCTCCTGAAAGTTTCATAAATTTTTACAAACAATGTGCACATCTCTTTCACATGTATAGAGGCATCGCTATATTTTCTTTTCTTGGTCCACCACGAACGTATGTAGTTGTGCCCTAACTTCGTAGCGTTTGCACATTTGATGTTCCATTATTATTTCCTAAGCTTTCGCCAGCTTCACACTGGATAAATCACGTGGTTAACAATCGTTATCCTTTGAAATTTGATTACAACACATTATTTTCCAACATATGTTCGAGGAATGAATTATGTGGTTTTTGAGTTACGTAGTCCAATAACGTGTTTACCTTAACATTTGGATGATAGTTTAACCTCTTTATCATAAATATGGGCACTTAAAGAAAATTGGGGTTGGACGTTTCCATAAACTCTACTTCTGTATAAGGTTTCCTCAAAATTGGCGTGTCACACGTAGGTAATGCCCCTTGTAAGTGGTCGTTATATATGTATGAAACCGAAGCGATTCAGGGGCTGTTGTTTCAGAAGGGAAATCGATAGAATTGATGCCTTGACTTTCATCTTTAACTGAAGTTTATGTGTGTACATTCGGTCTTCGTATAACGCGATCAAAAAATTGTTCTAGAGGATTGTCCAGGGTGTATAAAAAGTATGTAACAGTCATCCGTTCTAGGGATGAAAGTGCACCTATGGATCGATGGACATTTGCATAAATAACTTACCGAAAAATTGTTTATACTCTTCGTAGAAGGTGTTAATGTATAAAAAATGTTACAAATGTCCACCGATCCGGGTGTAAAGATTCACCCCTAGGACGGATGACCATTACTTTTTATGCCACATAAAATATGTAATCCTCTTAAAGAATTCTTTGACGTCGTTATACTGGTCTCGACAGTATCCCAGCATTTTCTGGCTAGAGACACGCGTTGACGATATCCACCAACCCTATATTAACGAACCGCTGTTTAAGGGCGGCTCGGCCGACCCTCCAGTGGCGGCAAATAAAATCCTCCGTATTTGGAATGCCACAGTCGCCGGGGGCAGGAGTAGGCTGCATCTAATGGACCTGGGCAATTCGGATCGGGGCAAATCGTCAGGCGGGATCCCTCTGTCAGGCCTCGGCAACATCCTGCTCGCGATCTTCAACGGGCAGAAACATCTGCCGTACAAGGAGCACAAGCTAACCCAATTACTGAAGGAGTGTCTCGGTTCGTTGACGTGTCACGCGGCGATGATCGCCCATGTTTCGCCGAACGCGCAGCACTACACGGAGACGTTAACTACCGTGCAGCTCGCCTCAAGGATCCACCGAATGAGGAGACGGAAGATCAAGTTCGTGGGTGGTGGTACACAGGGGACAGGAAGCGGCGGAAGTTCCGGTGAGGAGGCGGCGAGGCAGAACAGCGAGTGCGATCCGAGTTCCAGCGACCTGTCCGCGGACACAGTGATCTACGTCGGGCCGAGCACGGATGATGCGACCGACGGGGAGCATCCACCCGTCTACCTGCCCAGCTTAAACTCTGGTGACAACCGGTGCGCCATGGGAAAAGCGTTGCGCGGCTCAGTGGCGGAGAGGCCGTCGAAGATCCCCGAGGAGCGCAGCCCGGTCCACAAAGTAACGAAGGCGGTGAAATGCTTGACACAGACAGCGTCCAAGCAAACTTCTCCGGCGCACACTGCCACGCCAAAGGCCAGTCCAGCCAGGAAATGTGCTGCTCCGAAAGTGTCCTCCTCGAAAATAAACGATTCACCTGGCAGCAAGATCCCAGTCGCTGCTCCAAGCGGAGGCTCTGACGAGCAGTGGATAGACGGGCCTAGGATCTCCAAGTCGAAAGTCGCGGAAGCAAGGCATATGTTGAAGGACTCGCACCACAAGAGGGAGACCTGGATAGACGGACCGATGCAGTTATCCGGGCCGCCTACCTTGCAGCTGCACGCGCAACAACATTCCACCGGCTACGGTTTCATGGATAGTCACAAGAAAAGCATGATTAGAAAGTGGGTGGAGAACCAGTCGTCTCAGATTCAGAGGAGCAAACACGCCGCGGCTAGGATCGAGTCCTCGAAGTCGTCCGGCCAGTCGTCGCAATTCAAGGAGCTGACGACGTTCAAGACTTGCGGCGGTATGGATGACGACAACACCTCGTTGTCGACGGCGGAGAGCGATAGTTTGAAGGCGAACGAAATCGAGGACATCACCGAAAAGCTAGGCGTCAAGTTAAACCTGTTGAACGTCAAGTCAAATACAGACTCTGGCCTGGATCTCACGGCTAGCCCGGTGATGGACGATGGTGTGGATAAGGGAAAGCTAGACCTGCAAGAGGACGAGGACGATGACGAAGAGATAGTCGTGCCACCGCCGTTGCCTCTGATCGAACCACTCAGCAACGGTGTCAGCAGAGAGGTCTCGATGGAAAGTCTGAACCTCTCACACAAGGACATCGTGCTGCCATCTAGACACTCGTTGTCTTCCGAGGACGAGATCCTGGAGATCGTCGAGGTCGAAGATTTGGAGCCTGTACCAATGCAGGACTCGTGTCTCCAGGTCACCGAGGAGGACATCGCGATGTGCATGGGCGAGAATCCTCTTCCAGAGAGCGACCAGGAGGAGCATCCTCTGCGAATACTCAGTCAGGAAAATCTTACTGTAGTCTCAACATTTACTGGTAAGCATCGCATATATTTATATCTTATATATTTTATATACGTTGCGCCTCTTTTTCACCGAACGTCCCGTCCCGATTGCTTTCTCCAGTCGTTCCCAAGAGATTCGACTTAATTCAACATTGTAACAAGACAGTGACTACAGAACGTTTTTCCTCGACGATATTTCATGACGTTTATAGTACATCTCCTGCCACAGCGCGATCAATCTGCATTTTCCCTTCCTCTTCTACTTCGAGCACTCTCGAAGGTTGCCTTCGGAGATTGTTCCCCGACTCTTAGATTCACCGGACTCTAATAGCGCAGCCGATGGAAAACAATCACGTCCAAGGAGAGAAAGAGAGAGAGAGAGAGAGAGGTGGAAAGAAGCGGCTCGATATAATTACTCCTTAATACTTTCCGTCTTCGAACTCTGGTCGGAGAGAGCTTCTTATGGATAAATACTCTTTCCATCGCTCTTGCTCGGCTGTTCTTTTCCGGCTGGTCTTCTCGAAGTACGTTCGAGACGTTAAGAAAGTATGTCAACTTTCAGACTCGATGTCGGTGATGTCAGACACGGAACGGTACAGACCGCAGTATCCACCACCAGTCGGTGCGGGCGTGCTGCCCAGGCCGTATTTCGACCACGAGGACTTCCTCGAGCAGGAAACCAGGCACAAGTTTGACCAGTTGGCACGATTGCACGAGCTCTACCAGAGCAAGCTCGCGCTGGCCAACGTCTCCAACTCCGTCACTTACCAGAGGGAGAACTCTTCCAATGTTAGAGAAGCTCCATGTAAGTTTACACGCGTTTATTCCAGTGTGCTGCGAGCAATGACACCATCTTCGGTCGAGACTTTGCTGTTGACTGGAGAAGGTCTCGATTGTCTTCTTCAACAATAATCGCTGCCGGATGAGCTACTCGAGCACAGTGGGATTCGAGATATTCCTCTCGAGACGCCAAATTATAATATACTTTCCCAAAAAGGGTCTCGCGATGGTGCTATCATTTAACTATGTTAGTCCGAAATTAAAGAATACGGAACGTCTATGGTTGAACATCCTGCGAATCGCTAAAGATGTTTGAACATTATTACTCAAAAAATTGTATATTTTTATCTTCTTCGTATTTAACAATTTTGTTTGGCCTTAAGTATTTCTGTCATTCCCCCAACACGAACCATATGAAGTGAAAATAACATGTAAAAAATTAACCAACGACCGTGGTCCCGTTGAAAGCACCGGTTTTCATTCGATCACCGAAGTTAAACAATATGGAACGTCGAATGGGCTTGGATGGTTCGGCCAAAGGTGGTTCGGAACCCATCGTAATAAACAGTAGGTCCCGCTGAAAATTAGGCTGAAATTAGGCGATAGATAGAGTGGAAGAAGGGGGAGATTGATAAATGGATTTTAAACCCTGAGAGGACCAAATAATCATATAAATACATGTAAAATATTATTGTAGAATCTCGTTTCTACTATTTATATTCATAGAAACCGGTAACCTATCATTTTGCTGGGTTTTCGCGAGAACTTACCGAATTATCACAGCCACCAGTCACAGCATGGGAACATATCTGTTGCGCCAACTGCATCTCGAGCGACTCCGCCGGCAGCACTCAAATTCTGTAGACAATCTACCGAGTAACTAGCCGAGATAGAATCACAGAGTAAATGAATCTACACTGTCAGCCAACCGACGTTGGTCTACAGCAAATATAATATTAACACAGGACAAATTCCAGCCGCCCCCGTCTTCCGTCCGCCGTCGCGCTGTCAATCTCTGTCCCTCTCGGACATGATGTTCAACGACAATGCGAGCAATCACGGCAGCATCTACAGCGAACCCGCGTACATCGCCGGAAAGTCCGATCAGGAGAAAATCTGCGATAACTGTCGCCAGAGCATGTCGAGGCCGGCAACCGCCTCCTATTGGTACCCGAACAGCGTGGCGCACATAGCCAGTCCGAGAAGATATTGCGGCAAGCTCGGTGAATGCAACATCTCCAGTCTGAGGCATCCCGATGGTGCCTCGAATCCTAATCTCAAAGAGGAGGTTGAGAGGCTACCGGGAAACGGAGCCTCGGGTTCCGATCCGGAGGAGGAGTACGTTGAGGCGAAGAAGTTGTTCACTGCGGCCGAGAGATCCGAGAGGACTGTCACTGGCAAGTCGGACATTGAAGAGGATCTCAAGATACAAGGTAGATTACGTTAATTATACATCAACACGTTTACCGTTCGCACCGCGCAGGGCGTTCAATGGCCCATTCTCTCTGGATAAAATTCCATTACTGGAAAATTATAGGTGACGCAATAGAATGTCCTATGTTTAGTTGCCCGCCTGATCTGTATTTTACTACGTTTTTATTAGCTCGCTTTTTTGTCTGTATGTCAAACCTTGCAATTGATTTTAAACTAACTTCTCGATAAGTTAGAGACTTGAAACTTTCAACATAGCTCAGAACTGGATGGCAATGCAATATTCCAGAAAATTTTTTTAATAAAGATTGTTCGTTTAGGATTTAACAATTTTTTAAAATATTTCTTTTTCGTCTTGTTATCGACCAGGCGTCGACATAAACAAAAATTGTAGGATATACATAGAAGAGTGTACGATATGATGTTTGTATTTGTTTGACATTGCAATAACCTTGAAAAGTACTGTAGACATCACAATTGAAATTTCGTAATCGTAATCACGTATTCTTGAATATCACACCAAGACGTTTTTAAACAACTAGAATAATTTTGGTTTGCAAAAATGTTCTTAAGATGGGATGTCTCATCTTTATTATTGTTTAAATGACCTTTGAGTGAGTAACAAGAGTTAAATAACATTTCTATATTCTATACTGAAGACATTTTCTCTTTCAGTCTCAGATAACTGTATAATGAGAAACAGAAGCATACCAGAAATCAGGAAATCATATAACCCAGCGCAAATGCAGAAAATAGAGATAAAAAAATTTTTGCAAAAAGTTCGATAATTTTTCCGAAAAGAATTGTGAAAGTAGGTGAAAACCCGTTCTCGACCACCGGAATACGCGCTTAAATATCTAAAAGTTAAGGTGCTGTCGCACCCACTTTTTAAATCGGTAAAACAAGTTGCGCCACTTGAGGTCTGCGTAACCAAAGATCCGTGATCCCGTCCGAAAGTTGTCTAGAGCAGCGGTCGGTTCTAAGAAATAAGTTCGAAAGTTCTGGGGGTGCTCTCGCTTGAAACGGAACTACTGTGTTGCAGCAACAGCTCCGCTGCAGTTGTCGATTCCATCGCCGGCTCCGTCTTCGGGTCGAATGCAACGCAAGATCACCAGTTTGGGTTCTTCGTTGGTTTTGAATAAGGAGGGCTACGATTCTGGTGCCGATTCCACGCCCCGGGCTGCGAAACTATCGCCAGCCACGTTGTCTAGGCATCGGGCTGAGAGTTCTGGCTACGACAGCATTGTCAGAGACAGCGAGACCAGCAGCATCGCGAGCGATTCCTCCAGGCAGACCAGCGCTCTTCAGGAACACCAAGGTAGTGGATATTTCTCCAACGATAGAAACGTTTCCTTCTCTTTACGAAGTTTCAACGCCGCTCGAGAAACCGTTCCAATTAGCGGAGGAATAATTATTCCTTATTAATTAATTACCAGTCAAATATACGGCCGATCGGCCGGCGCGCAAGAATAGCTGAAAGTATATCTGGGAATTATTTCCAATGCGGAACGCGATTTTTTTGCACGTTTTAATCGCACGGGTTTTCAATATTTTCCTCAGTGTTAACGAGAAAGTAATTATCAACACGGTTGCTCGTGCATGCCATTGATACAGCTTTTGAATTATCGCCACGTTTCGCCGGTCACGCTCTATTGCGAAAAACTGTACCATTCAAAACACCGGAATACGTTTTAATTAACGAAGTTAATAAAAATAGTAATGAGGAAAACCGTGTCACCCATGAATAACAAGTCACGGCGGTCCTCCAACGGTGGAAGAAATGAAACGCACCTACGGATCTGTTTCCAATGATCGATCAACGATTCTGGGAGCAACTAAATTGACTTTCCTTCTCGATTAACGCATGCTTGTTAACGCGCGATTAATGTCATCCAAATATAGAAGTTGTATTATAGCAGCATGTTAAATTGTTAAACTAATAGAAAAAGAGGGAAGTCGTGTCAGTTGTGATTAGCAAGTCGCGTTGTACGACGATCTGTAAATATGCAGTAGATCCTTGTATAATCCGATTAAAAATTATTTGATACGCTAGATCAAGACTTGTCTCCCACTCTATGTACATACATATTATCCCTTCTATGACGTCATTCCCCCAGACATGTGCCGGTCACGTGACTGCGACGTGACTAACTCGGCAATAGCATAGAGAAACTATATTCCCCTTAATTCACTCTGTTTGGGGACACACTGCTCCGAAGATCCCTAGCGATATTGATACAGTAGCTCGCTGACACGTCCGCGAAAACGATGTGCAAACCCTCTAAAATGGTCCCCCCGTACGATGGTTCTCCTCAGGTGGCGCGCTGGGGGTTCTAACCTCGACGTTGTGCGGGTGTTTCAGCGGTGGAACAGCGGGCGGCAGAGTGCGGGCTCCGGTCACGGGCCCAGTGCCGGGCCCATCTGCCAAGGGAGCCGTCCGCGGTCCCGGGGATACTCGCCTACACAAGCGAGGACGTGGACATCCTGGACAGGCGCGCGCAGTTGCGCTCGGATCCACGTGGCACGATGTCCAGGATACACAACCTGCGACTACGCCAGCGCCTTCTTAGGCTCGAGTTCCGTGCTGCTAAGAAGCGCCTGATGGTACCCGATGATCGTTGGAGCTACGACCGTAAGTGTCCTTTAACCTTTAAACGTAACGGGTTTAATGAAAAAGTAAGCATCGTCCTAGTACCATGGAAATCACCAACACAAATTTTCCCGACATGGTTTTCACCGACTCTAGATTTGATCGGCAACGCCTTTAACCGAAAACTTCTTTGATCGACAACGATTTTGACCGACAACGAATCTAAAATCGTTTTCGGTTAAAGGCATTGTTGGTCAAATCTTTTTTTTTCGCTAAGGATGTGGTTAAAACCGGACAAACCTGTAAACATACCCTCACCCGGGATAACCAATGTGTTACTATCCCTCTACAATCTGTTTGACCTGTAATTTACTCCCCCAGAGATCTACTTTCCGCATTACTCCTCGGGGATTTCTACGGGCTAACACCACTCCTGTTTTTTCTGATTGTCGATCAAATCTGGAGTCGGTGATATCTTGTCGGTGAAAACCGTGTCGGAAAAATTTGTGTGTCGTTGATTTCCTTAGGACCCAGTCACTTTTAGTACTCAATAATTCTAGCGTCAATCTTTCAGCAGTAATGCCGTGTGGTCGTTCCGTGGTATTAACCCATAACTCCACTATGACCTACTGTTGCCCCTACTTTCCTTCTTCAATGCGCTCGCGCGCTACTATGTAGTAGAGGTGCGCTGATGCTTGAAGCGCGCGAGCGTGTTGAAGAAGGACAGTAGGGGCAACGGTAGGCGATAGTGGGGATACTAGTACCACGACTGAGTACCACGGTACCACGATTTCGGCATCATTGTCTTCCAGACCTGTCTTATTGCACAACCGATTTACAAACAACGACGCTGTTGCAGTTCACGTGGAGAACGGAATGGACTGGCGAGACCCGTCGTTTCTGGAGGCGTTGGAGGCAGAGACGTGCATCCTGCAAAAGCGCGTCGAAGCGTGCAAGAGTCACGTGCTGCTGGTCACCTGCTTCGACTCTTGTCCCCGGCAACAGTGTACGCGACAGGCCGAATCGCCGTCTGGGATTCGGATCACATAACCTAGACTTGGATCAGCGCGTACCACCGCGTGCTGATCGCCAAGGGGAAAAGGATCGTCATCCACGACACGATTAGAAACGAGACGAGCGAGGTCGCCGATGATGGCGGACGGGGAACGGGACGGCTTTGCTCGACTCCGTCCAATAGTTGTTAAAATGACATAGTTATATCGTCGTGATCGTCGTCGTGCGTCGTCGCTATTGTTACACGTGTAATCGATAATAAGGGAAGAAGCTTTTCGACCATCCTCCCCGGGAACCATTTCCATCGTTTCCGGTCTAAGATGTTCTCGCAACGCTTACGATCGTTGGCTGAATAGCGTAGCGCGTGAACAGAAAAACAAAGGAACTTTGTTGACTTAAATAATTATAGCGTACTGAGAGATGGTGCTGCATTTTTTATACCGATCGTCAGAGCTGCAGTTTTAGGGAAATTAACTGGTCCCACGAGGACCGATGAACGGGACACGACTTCCGGCAAAAAACGAACACTGCCAGTCGGATCAGCGGTGAGAACTTAGGGAATATAGTCTGCTGCGTCGAAACCGGGCGACCAGCATCGAAAGAGAGGTGTACCGATGTGCCGAAACGTGTCTCCTGGTCGATCGCGACGGAGGGACACGGAGAGGAGCGATCATAGGAAAATAATAATTGTGTACAATCAGACCGATCCGTCTCGAACGATCGTGGACCCTCGATCAGCGATCACCGTGCGAATTCGGACGAGATCCGTTCCCGTCGAGCTTCGACGACAGCGAGATGCGTCGAACCAACGTAGCCGAATGAACAAAAGAATGAACATAGAACGAATATGTAGCGCGAAGAGAGACACATATACACACACACAGTCACGATCCGAAGGTGACAGACTGCCAAAAAAGATCGGGGGGGGGGGGGGGGGGGGAGAGTCCTAGGATAAATTACAAAATGACAAGAGAAAGGTGGAACGAGAGTTGACGAGAACGCGCGTCGTAATCATTGTATTTAATGCACGCACATTCATTCAAGATATTATCGTAGCTTTAATCGTTATCAGCAGTTACCGCACTTCGTAGGGCTCTGTAATTCACTTAGAGAGTGGCGAGGACCGATGACTATGCGAAAGTATGCGATGAGTGTCTGATAGAGAGAAAGAATCAGAGAGGGAGAGAGAGAGAGAGAGAGAGAGAGAGTGCGTGAGAATGAGAGAAAAAACTCGAGTACCAAGAGGATAATGCAGAAGCAGCGAGTGTGGTTAAACACAGGCGTAGAAAGTTACTTTTCGATAGTAAACGTACCTATTCGTAATTTGTAAATGGTTCACGTTCGGTACACGAGAGAGCTCTCTGGTGAAATGTAGGACGCTGCCACGACGGAAGGGAGAGAAAGGGAGAGAAAGATAGAAGGTGCGTGTACACGAGTTCATACGTCAGAATCACGGGAAGACACGCGTGGGTGTGGAGTGGGAGAAGAGTCGCAGAGAGTGAAAATAGACAGGATGAAAATAAATCGGGAATGGCGGTAATGCGCAGCAGAAATAGAGAGATTCCAGCGTTCTGATACGCTTGGTAGCGAGCCGGGCTATCGACGAAAATCGCGGTTTCGTGGCCAGCTCGCGGTCCCAACGTCGCAACTTCGTCGAGTCCTCGAACCGCGGTCTTGGCTCGCTGTCTTAGCACTGCCAATCCACGAGCTTAACTCCCTTTTTATACCATTTCCAAGATGCCTCTGACCCTCGGACCCGTTGGTCCGCGAGAGAAAGTCTCGGGAATCTTTCGATTCTCGAGGACACCAATTGAACTCACAGACTGATCATGCCGGCGGGCCAAGAGCGATTCTTGCGATTTGCGAACAGTTCCCCGAAGGCAGCGCGAGTTAGCCGATCCCTACTGCTCCAGAGAAATCGTTCTCGAAGCTACCTGAACCAACGATGTAAGCCGAGTGTCTTTATCCGTCGTTAAAGGAACCCGTACGCTATTCGTCCGTGCGATTAGACTGTTCTTGACCCGTCACTGCCGACCACTGAACCTCCTTCAACCCCCGAACGATCGCCCTTAGGGGATGCTCGCGGATTCTCCTACTTTCACGGTTGATTTTTTACCTTAACCCATCTTGCGACTCAACCTTGTTCAGCTCGTGACTAGGATTCTATGCACTTGTGGCGTTCGCATGTTAATTCTTGCGCGAGCAATTGATATATATATATATATATATATATATACGAACAAGTTCGAAGAAGTCTGTATAAACACGTTCGAAACTTCAGTATAGAAAATTTGAAGAACGTCCGAGAACGGGGATCCGAAGAAGTCTTGCCATATTTTCGCAAAAATGTAAAGTATTCTTCAAGTAACTATAGAAAATGTACTGCCGATTGCTCGCGCGCGGGTTAATACTTGAAACTGTTCGCGGAAATGTTTATTTTGTGAAGGTGTAACAATGTCTGAAGAGTTGCTCGATATCTTCCCGAGAACGTTGGAAATTGTTCGAAGAAAATAGAAGAATGCTCAACTCCGCGAATGTGCATGAGAATCCGCAGTACACTTGCGACGCAACATCAGCCGCTTCCTAGAGACATGTTCTTCCAATTGATCGAAGAATGATGCGGGATAGGAATAGCTTAGCTTCCGATACCGATGTCCTGTACCGTTTCCAGTTCCAAGTGTTCACCGAACCTTGCCCCTTTTCCCAGGTTTCGTCATTTCCGTTCGAGTTAGAAGCGTCATCGCAAGTGCGCCACTCCGTCGAACCGTGAATACAAATTAGTAGCGATTTAAACGAATACTAGCGCCATAGTTGATTAAACGATTAAGGAATAAAACCGGCCTCCCGATGGAAGGAGAGCGCAAACACGGACACATGATCGCGTGCTCGCACACAACACAAAACAAGACACAATGTACCACACACAAGCGTCTACTGTACCATAGTACTTGTACTATATTTATATTTTATATGTACAAATTAGTCATGTAATTTCTTGTAATAAAGATCAATTTACAACGTGCGCCCGTGTGTTAGCTGTGTCCTGCACCTGTTCCCGAACCGTAGCATTCCCGTCTTGAATTCCGTCTTGCCCCGGCAAAAAGCAATGGGAAGGGGTGCGGGGAAGGGATTGGATGCCTCTGAAGAATTCCTGAGACAATTTATTGGGACGTTCCAAGCACTGCCAGACAGTGTTACCGACCGATGTAGATTGCGTCTGGTGGTCTCTCGCGAGGTCCGGTTGCACACAAAGTTAGGTCCGAGGAAAAGCACTGGCATTACAATCGGTCGACGAAATATTCACACACGGGTAGCCTTTAATGGGCTCTATACATTTGCAAATGTTTGAAAAGATTTCGAATTTATTCTCAGGTATAATTTAAGACCAAGATCTCGCTCATTTCTGATGAAGTAGTTCAGTCTCCAGGAGAATTTTTGTACCTCTCTTTCCTAAATTTTCTTCTCTCTTATCTCGTATTTTCTCTTGTACATTTTAACACTGGGCTTATCAAAATATTACTTTTTTCGGAGATTATATAGCTGTAAGTGCAATTGTTTAAATTTTCTTAGGACCACTGACTTTGCGAATTCCTTGTACGAGTTGAGACTTGTAATCCAAATAGACAGGAATTACAACGAACATTCTTACTTAATCCATCAGTCCATTTATTTTACAAAAGAAATGAGCAACGAGAAAAGAGCCCGAGCCACGCGCGAATTGCGAGAAAATAAATTGTCGAGGTCGATTGAAGGAGCAGAGGTAAGGACGTGGGTGTAATTAGACGCAAACAACGATGCCCGCCATAGACGCGGTGGAGAAACAATGAGTTTCATAGATGCTCGAGTCTTCTAGTGTACTGTACCTCACCGTGCTTCATTGTACCTGTGTCTGTTTGGAAAATATGATGCAGTTTCGGAAACTTAAAAACTAATAAAAACTGAATCGATTGTGCCAACCGTTTCTCAACTGTCTCATAAGTTTTTATCTGAAACGTAGTGAAAGATGGAGGAAAAGTGGCACTGTATGTCAGGAAAGGTTTCAAACAATATAACACAAAATAATGAATTGTTTAAAATATTACCATACGTACTAGTATTAAACCAGTTACTTCGTTTGTCATGTCCCGAATCATTCAAAGACGGCATAAAATGGTGAAATAAATGCGGACCAGCAAGACCATAAAAGTTGCCAAGATCGTAAAGAGTTAACACAGATTAATAAAAGACAAGTGGATTATAAAACGGAATTCAAGAATCTACGCGCTTGAATCCTGTCGCGAAATAAATCCTCATTGGAGCAGACGTTGAATTAGAATTAGGGGCTTGTAGCTCTTCGGACAAATGATCGGACGTTCAGGATGATCATTCGATGTGGGTACCAGCCTCGTAGCGGACTAACCTTGAAGTCCAATTGCACCGGTTGCCGATAAAGTCCGATTATTTCACTCCGTGGTTGGCACTACAGTGACCTTGGCATTAGAATGGATCGAAGGTGCAATTGAGTCAATCGACTCTCGCCGCCGCGTCGACTCGTTTCTATTACGCATTACAGATAACAGATAACTCCTCTCGCGGATTAAAAATACTCGCCGCGTAGTTATTGCCGGGTGAATTCCATTTTACTACAACTCCGTTGCGCAAACCTGTATTATTATGTAATTGTTTTATACAACTTTTACTCTCGCCTGTAAACTCTTGACACTCGACCGTCGCTATCTGGCCCCAATCGCACTGAAATAGAATCATTGATAATAGAAAATAATGAAAGTGATTTTAGAACCGCGGTACCAGAGATTGCAGTTGTTTTTTAAACAGAAGTATACTACTTGCACGATTTGTCGGAGAGGCGAGTCCAGAGTATAAGAAATTTTAAAGCTTCAGTGTTTAAGATTTATGTTATACAAATTTACGCTTTAAATATAATAAATTGATGTAACGGTCATTCAGAGTGTTAAGACATTTAAAAGAAATATACAACATTGTATATTTAAATAAATTTATGGATAGAAGTAACCGTCGTTGTAATCAACATGTTCTGTCAATGGGCTCGAAGTTTCTTGATTGTATTACTAAAACAAAGAATATTTTTACTACCATGAAATCCATAATTATTATGGGCTCGGTAGGTGCGGTGTTAAAGCCCTGCTTTAGACCTAGAAATTACGTATAATAAGCTTGTAGATGTTAATAGTATGTCTTGCTCGCACACAAAACGCTTCATAAAATTTGCATTTTAAGATTGGACACTTCATACGCAACAATACGCTTGTCGTGCGTAATGTTTCAATGAATCTCGGACGAAAAGCTATTCAATTTTAACGAGTGTACGTAGACGTTTTCCAACAGACTGCATTCTAAGATGAATGGGAGTCATTCGTGCCCTCTCGAACTGAAGGGAGAACCCTTCGTGACCGTCTCGTTCAAACATCAACAAACATGATCGACAAAATCCGGACCGTAGGGGCCATCCACACGGGGTACCGGAAGGGAAAATAAATATTAGCTGGTGCGACGGTAGGTATAGGAAAGCTCGCGAGAGCTCGCGTGTGTCCTCGCGAGGAAGCAAGCGGCGATCCGAGACGGGTGGGGGTCTTGGCACGAAATTATCGGCGGCACGGGAGAGAGCAGGGAGACGGGGCGTTCGTTCGTTTTACGCGTTCGAAAGAAGAGCGGGCAAAGGCGATTAGGAGGCGGCAAGAGAAGACTGGTCTCGTTCCGTCTCGCCGTGCTCGTGACTCGTGACGATCGACAGTAGCGTGAAGGCAGTCCAAGAGAATGACTCGTCGCGCGCGTTTCGCCGTCTTGCGGCTGGTGGCCGTCGTGGCCCTGCTCGCACCCTTCGTTACGGCCATCACCAAGAACGATTTGTACCCGTACGCGGCATCTGGTTCCTCGGTCCTTCAAACGGACACCTACGGGTCGATCCTCTCCGCCGACACCACCCTGAAGACACCTATCGCATTCTACGACAAGATCTACAACAACGTATTTGTGAGTACATCAAACCCTCTCGACCATCTTCTTCATCTTCATTGCTAGTCGCAAAAGATTTTGGTCGCCAACCTTGTAACCCTTGTTTAACCCTTTAATCCAAATTTCATATATATTCTTCTAAAAATAATAATATCAAAGAAGCGACCTGACTGTTCATTACTCAGTTTATTGTTAAAAGATAAAGATTTGGCCAAAGAATGTTTGCATGGTAATTACTAGACTCCGGATGCTATGCATTTAAGACAAAAATAAGAAGGGGTAATATGAAAATAATATATTCATTTCACTACATTGAAATTACTACTTAGTTAAAAATATTATCTTGCATGAAAATACGGAGTTTAGTAACGATCATCTACCGATGCTACACGCTAGTCGTAAAGGAATATTGAGAGCCAATACTTTAACCCTTGTTTAACCCTTTATCCACAAATTTTCTATGTTCTTCTGAAAATCTCATGAAATCGTCCTGGAACTTCGTTACTCGGTTTTATAATTTAAAGATAAAGAGTTATGACAGAGGAATATTATAACTTTGACTAACGAAAGCCTATTACCGTGATCCTTAATTGTTTATGTTTATTGTGCTCTACGGTACAGCCTCGATTATCAGAACCAATCATGGAGTGGTCTGTTAATATGATCATTACTTAATCAGTATGCTAATAATTTACCGATTTGTACAATAAGTCATGTTGTTTATAAATCATCTTGGAGAAATATTTTTATATGTGAAACGTATTCGATTTGAATCTATGACAAATGTCCTTAATAATTATGTTGAACCCTGGGACGGTGGAGTTCGGAACAATTTTGACCCAGAGCTCACGGTAACCAAATCGATATTCTATTATTCAGTTTCCAACAAAAGAAATAAATAAACAGCTGCTACATGAGGAACAATAGAAAGCTTAACGTGTCTATGAGAAGTACCTTAAAAAATATGTTTTAAAAAATTAATGAAGCAGTAAATGATCCTAAACATAATGAATTATACAACAATAATCCACCGTCCGAGGGATGATATTATCGAGCGACAAAAATTGAAAGAACTTTTAAAAATGGAAGTGTACTATCCCATCAATTTTCTTTTTACTCTTCAAGTTAATCGATTTAGAAATTGCGCGACACGAGTGTGGGTATTCAGTACAGATTCAAAAAGTATACCATAGGTGAAGCAATACAACTTTTAGGTTTCAGAGACAGTACATGTTTAACACTAAACCTACCAAGCCCTAAAACTAACTACAATATATGTTCCCTTATAAAAATGACAGAATTGATTTTATTTCGACTTTATGCGGCTTATATTATAATACGTGCTATACTAGAGGAATTTGTACAATCAATTCTTATAAAATCATTTTTATTATTCACAATAATTGGAAAATACTAAATCTGAAACCGGTGATTTTGACCGGTGGTGGTAGGGTTAGTGCTAAGTTTGAAACATTCCACGCTTAAGTATCGAATAGTTGCTATCACGCGGCAAAAAGAAACAGCTATTTTAAACCGCGATAGAAAGCCGCGCGATTCCGCCGAAAAATTGTTATTTTTATCCGTCGCGGTCAGGAATTTCCATCGGACAGAGCAAGTTGGCCAGTCGCATTCCGTCCCGTTTTAAATTTGGTGCTCACAAAAATACACAGTGTGTCGCGGCGAAGGACCGCGTTTTCAAAGTTGCCGCGCTGCAGGAAGGGCGCACGCGAAACTGTGTAAACACTGGTCGCGCGTGTCGTTATTTATACGTTGTGGGGAAAGAGGCCGATCTTTCGCCAGCTGGAGTCTCGTTTATTTAACGTTTTAAATTAGGACAATGTTGGTGGGCGCTCAAGCTTCCTACGGGAGCTTCGCTGCACCACCTAAAATTGCGTCACTGAAACTACCCCATCTCGTTCCACACTGCCAAGTGGCCACTCGCTGTAACAGCACTTTGAAATCGATGTTTTCCTTATCTAAAATCGAAACTTGTTTTATACCCCGTCAACTAGCAGCCAGATTCATTAAAAACTTGTATCAGTTTCGTTTATTATATTCTGAATATTCTTTGAGATCAATATTGATCTTCTTATTGGACGCGATATACAGGGTGTCCCAAAATTCGTGTACTTCCCGGAAATGGGAGGTTCCTTGGGTCATTTGAAGCGACATTTTCCGTTACAAAAATGACGCCAGCGGCTTTGTTTAAGAGTTATTAACAAAAAACACAGACCAATCAGAACGTGGCTAGAGGAAACGGAGTCCGACTTAGCGACAGGTCCCGCTTAGCGTGGCGGCGCCATTGGCCGGGCCAGAATCAATCCGCTGTAGCCGCGCTCTGATTGGTCCGTGTTTTTTGTTAATAACTCCTAAAAAAAGCCGCTGGCGTCATTTTTGTAAAGGAAAATGTCGCTTCAAATGACCCAAGGAACCTACCATTTCCGGGAAGTACACGAATTTTGGGACACCCTGTATATCTCTAATTATGCGAATTGGCTAGTAAAACATTAGAATTTAGATAGAATGTTTGTAGCTGTGGTTAAAAATTTCTTTCTTTTAAGTCATAATAAAATTCTGTTGTTGTTAGCATATAGGCGACGTACCTTAGAATCCTTACTCGATCGGTACTGCATTTAGAGGATCAGCATTTTATTCGTCTTTTAGATGCACTTCCTTGTTTTCATATATCAGAGACATCAGAGTAGAATATTTTTAAAGTTCGTTGTTTTTAGTTGACCTTTGAATTTGAAACGATTTTAAATTATGTTGCATAGATTTTTGTTTTTGTAGTGTAAATTGATATAATAGCGACTAGAAAGAATGAATTCGGAACAGTTTTATTATATATCTAGATGGAGATTAAAAAATTGTTGAAAGAAATGTGGTAACTGGTTACCGGGCTGTCTATATAAGGGTTAATTTAATTCAAGACGGTTGTTTGACAACCCTGTTTATTCTCTTCAGGGTGGAATTTTTCGAGAAGCTGTTTCAGCGAGCCCTTAAGACCTGAAAGTAATTTCCCAACAAAATTCCGACTTTCTAGCCCAAGGGGTTGCGGAAACATAGTCCGTACTGTGCGAAATTTCGCTCGTGTAAGGGAATTTCGCTTTATTCAAGTTGAATGTTACATATTAAAATTGAAACCATGAAGCGCACTGTGTCGTATAACGTGTAAAGTAACGCCAAACTGTATTTAAACAACACAGAATCGGATCGTGGGTTCAGAAAACCATTCAATGAGGTAACTGTACCGATTATTGCGATATCATGTTTCGATCGTACTTCATGTTAATATTATTGCTAATTTATCATAAAATAATGGGTATACGCATTTTATGGAAGAAGGATTTCCCAAAAAGTTGGTTTCCCTCAAAACGTTCTTCCTTTTTATTTCTTAATATTAATTCATATTTTCGTACATTTACTTTCTTCACTTTGATTTTTATTTTTGTTACTGTTTTTCCATTACTTTTCGATTTAATTTTTGCCATACATCTTATTTTATCTATAATATTCTTTATCTACAATCGTATCCTACATATTTATGTGGATCAAAGAGGTATATAACCTAATTAGGGAATAATTAGAGATATTCCTAATGATTTTTATGCCACAGTAATGAACGCCTCTTTCACTTTAATGTACATAATGCTTAATTTTTTTATTAAAAAGGCAAGAGAAGTTTCTTTTTATATTCTTATTATATTGAAGTAGGTATCTAAATAATAATAAAGGTTTCCTCTATGCAATTCAAAGCAATGTAAAGAATGTACAATCATTTGAACAACATTCCTTTGGCGATGGAGATAGAATAAAAATGCTCTTATGTTTAACTTTTATGGAGAATGTTTTTTTCAAATCATAAGATTCGAAAAATATGAGAATGATTGACAATTTTGTTTGCCTCGCCAACGAGAACACATTCTTATTAAATTATACGAATTTATTCAGGGCAAAATATTTATTTTCACGTACTTTAATCTGATTGGAAAAAAATTCCACGGTAAAGCATAGCCAGTAGTAATAATTTATCCTACATGTTTCTCAAGAAACGGTGCACCGAAGGACGGTCGAGGTTGTAACGATGCGAGCACGATCGTTTATCGGATGATTCGCGAAACGTCCGTGGTTTCGAATCGCGTAAAAACGATTGTACCACCGCCGCGGAAGATGGCGGGGCCGGGGGACAGAGGACGTTGGCGTGGCATCGTAACGTCTTCGTTAATATTAATTCGCGCGCGGAGCGAGGAAAAGCCAAGAGGGGGGATGGGGCATTCGGTCATCCCCTTAATTCGGCTCGCGTCTAATCTGCCGTCATCTCCTGGCATGACACGAATTCATTGTCTGCGATGACGGTCAAACGGCAGCGCGCAGCCGGCGCGCAATCGCTTAATTGCGCTTGGGTCGTCGCACGGGAGCTGTTTCTCATGCTGTCTCGCCGCGCAGTCGAGACGGAACGTGTCCGGACGCGTGGAACCGGTTCGGAGACGGGGGAAGAAACGATAAAGGCGACGCGATTCGCGGAAAAGCGAAATCAACGAAGACGGTCTCGGTCGTGGAAAATCTCGGGACAGATAAGACTCTTTCCTTCCCCCCCCCCCCCCCCCCCCCCCCCCGCTCACCCTGCGTTGGATTTTCCCTATCGCCGGGGCCACGTTTTTCGGAAAACTGTCTCTCCGATGTCGTTCGGCCGATGATTTACTGCGAAACCGTTCGAGTCATCGCAAATACCCGACGAAGGTTCGACCGAGTCCCGCGGGACACGATGATCTCACTCTGCCGTTCCAAGAATCGTTTTCCAGCCGGCGTGAATGAAAGCTGATTGCGCGCCGGAGATCTTCTCCGGCTAATTGAGCGGGCCGTGACAAGGTGCGTGATCTCATGCCGGCCACCGTGTCACGTTTTCATTACGATCATCATCGCGAGCGTAAGAAAAAGGACGGCCACCGCAGATAGTACGCTACGAGGCCGAGTTAATTACCCCGACGTTTAACTCTTTAACGAAATATTCTTCGTTAACCGTGAGGACCCGCGGTAATTCACTTTGCACGACCTATTGCAGATCGCGATACTTCGCCTGCGCTTTCGATCGTCCGAACTTTCCAGCATTCTGCCTTTCATATTTTCTTCGAACCCTCGGTTCCCATTTTTTGTGTGACCCACAATTTTACTTTCGGAAGAGATAACTATTGAAATTACAGACAGAGAAAGTCGCGAGAAATCTAAATGAATTCAATTGTTCATTTCATATCGGACACGTATAGATGACTAAAATTGTATCTACTCCATTTTGGTTTAGTCGATTAAATGACTTTGACTTTGTTGCACGACTTAACAGTCGTCATTCGGCAATTAATGTGTTAATAAGACGATTGAGATTTCTCTCTTGAAAGTGTCACAAGTTCAGGACCTTGTCACGAACGACCGTTCGAAGAAGCAGAGTTCCAGGAATTGCCAACTATTTTCTTCTTACAGTTTACTCGGTTCGGTGTAGTTCGAGAGATAATATAAGAAACATCGAGCACGAGCGAAATACATATGTAGGAAGTTTGTTTAGCAAGATAAGTACCAGTCTGTAAGTGACAGAGAATAGAATGAACTCGAACGGGATAGGGAAACTGATTACCAAGTGATTCCTATCGAGATTCCAATGTCTTGGAGACCCTTTTAGAAGTGTAATAATATTGTGCGAACGTATTTTGCATTATTATTTACATTTTCTTGAGATACTTTCTAATCGGAAATCCAATTGTGCAGTAATTATTCACTATAAAATGTTGAATTATACAGATGTAACAGATATTTTTGGAAACGAAAGATAACTGCTGCTTTCTCCTGGTGAGCAAACATATTGGGTAACGTCATAGAAAAAATTGAGATATACTGGTCTAGAGTCTAAACCATGCATATTAAACACAGTGCGATATTAAACGCTCAGCAATATTATCGAACATCTAGAAAAGTGGTTCTGAACCGGTGTTCCGCGAAAATCGATGCTTTTGTTTGTCTTCTGGGATCATGAATTTTGGTGTTCCACAAATTTTTCAGGTAATCAAAAGTGTTCCCTGACTTCAAAAAGGTTAAGAACCACTGATCTAGAGTCTAAACCATGAATAATGCAGTGCTATATGAAAGTTTGAGCAATATTATTGGCAATCTAGAGACTAGACAATGAATAATGCAGTGCAGTATGAACTTTTGAGCGGTATTAAACATTTAGAGTCTAGCTGATGAACAGTGCTGTGCAACATCAAACTTTGAGCAATGTTATTGATCGTCTAGAGTCTAGAGTCTAAAACATGCATGTTGCAGTGTAATATTAAATTGAGAGACCATTATTGGACATGTAGAGTCTAGCCGATGTATAATGCAGTGCAGTATGCAATTTTGAGTGTTATTAAACATTTAGAGTCTAGACGATGAACATTGCAGTGCAACATCAAATTGTGAGTGACATCATTGATCGTCTAGAGTCTAGATTCTAAACCATGCATGTTACAGTGCAATATTAAATTGAGAGACAATTATTAGACAAGTAGAGTCTAGACGATGAATAATGCATTGCTATTTGATGTTTTGAGCAATTTTATTAAATATTTAGAGTCTAGGCGATGAACATTATTAAGCATTTAGAGTCTATGGCTTGTTCAAGTCGCTACCCTGTAAACGACGCAAACTGCCGCGTGGTCGGCCACGTGCACCGGCGTGATTATACCAGCAGCGTGCCGGCCCATTCATCGACACGGTCAACAATTGAATTGTCGTGGCGAATCATCGGCACATTATTGACGCGTGTTTCGTGGCCACGTATGACCAGCCGACGGTGTGGAACGAACCGAGCTCGGGGCTCGGGGCTCGGGGCTCGGCAGCCCGGAAAGGAGCATGATTAATGACGGATAATCGCGGTAATAACGCTGGCTACTCGACTGAATTCCGATCGCAGAGATATGCGAGAAGCATCCGCGTATTCGAACGTCTTCATTCATCAAGATCGCTGCTTGATAAATAGACTCGTCGCTTCTCTTGGTACATTTGAAAACTTCACGAGTGGCTCTTCTTTATTATCTGATTTAGATGGCCAAATTCGACGTGACCGCTTTCAAATCCTAAGCCCCCTTATGCAACTATTTCGGAGGAGCGTATGAGCGTTAATCGATTCTTCCTCTTCAGGAACCTCGTCTGTTTCTTGTGTCAATATGACACAGTTTTCCCGAAATAAGTTTCATAGTTCTGTTATTTGTAGGCAAATTCGCCAGAATCTTTGTGACTTTTATTTTTTTTAATTAACTCATGAATTTAGTTTTTTAACTCATCAATTTGAAAAAAAGCATGGAGAAATAACTATTTACCTTGTTATTTCATCGATCTTTTACCTATGTGTCAATTCGACATCGAGGGACAGATTTAGTTCGTGAAACGTCTTAAAGAATGATTGAAACCCCTACTACATAACCAAAATTTCGAGAAACATAAACAGAAGTGAGTGCGTGGTTCATCTACTATTTCTAGACTGAACACGATGGTTAACTGTGTTGCTCATCCGACTGCGTTTAGTAATGCTCTCATGAGATAAATGCTTAACGAGCCCGTGTTACGCAAAAATCCAGGATTCGCAGTAAATTGACGAGACAAGGATCGCGAAATTTTCGGAACGATAGCGTAGCCTACTCGCGGCTAATTAAACAGATAAATGCGGCGATTGCGGCTTGATTAATAGAAGGAAAACAAAGTCACCTGCGATTACGCGGTCATTCGTGGAAATTCCGGCGGAGATATACCTGCTGGTTTCGCGTGTCCGTTCCGCGAAGATACGATCGCCCCGCAGAATATCGGAAACAGCATTGGGAACCGCGCGCGCGCGCAGCAAGATGGACGGCGATTTGCGGTTCTAAACGCGACCAATTAGCCTTGACGCTTTCCCACATTAGTTAAAGAGCGATTTGTGGGAGGAGGTTGCGAAATTCCGCTTGCGATTCCGTCCGATCGCGACGTCGTACTCGGCCAGGCCGATCTTCAGCCTTGCCGCGGAAAATTCGCGGTTAATTAGATTGACTCTGCCCTTGTTCCTGCCAGTTTTTCCAATAACACGATCGCTCCACTAATTCCATTATAAAAGTAGGCTGATCTTTAATGAACCATTCTTCGCGTGGGTTAACTTCTTGCAGAATAATTCTGCAGAAAATCTGTTCCTCTTTCCATCCCCCGCCTCGGCGAGACGTTTGATCCGAGATAGAGCCTTTCGATGAATCCAAAAATTAGCTCTCAGTACTAGTTAGCCGTGCATGAACTAGGTAAATAGTAGGATTGATTAGACCAGTGTATTGTATTCAATTTTTAGCCACAGCGTGATTTGTAAAGTAATGTTGTGTGTCTTAACACTAAACCTACCTCTGCCGGTTACATAACCGGTCTTACAGATCTAATTTTATAATTATAGAAATTATGACGTTGCCTAAACGGAAAAAGATTTGATAAATTTCTTTATTCGAGCACACATTGCAATAAATATTGCAATCTTAGATGAATAGGTAAATGAAGATGAGGGGTAAATAATTGACATATTTCTTTTCACTTCAGACGACTATCAGGTTGTAAATAAATCTTGGTAATTTACATACATGCCACAGGCAAGAGCGGCAATCTTGAAAACTAGGAAGACGATTGCGTACATTATTTGTGGCTAATTGACAATAGACATACATTTTTTGACGGATTCCGTAAATCCAGTGCTAAGAACGTGTTGAATTTCAACAAAGGAGTGGATCAGAGTTCATAAAGCATGTACGTATCAATAGTTAATATAGGTCGTATAAATCAAAGAGCAAAACAAGCCAACATTTTTTATCACGTTTTTATTAGCTCGCTTTCTCGTTTGTCTGTTTGTCCGGTACAAATCTTGCAATTGATTTTAAACTAACTTCCCGATGAGCTAGAAACTTGGTATGCCACCGCGGTAAGCGATAGCCAATCCGCACGGTAGAGCGTTCTCAGTAAGCTCAGTGTATTTTCGTACATGGAGGTAAATAATAAATAATTTCAACCATCCGCTGTTCGTTCACGCAACCTTTCGCGTTTGTCTTCGATATTCACGCGTGTGAATTACATTGACTTCATTGATGCTTTGAAACCGGTAATTTAAAGTATGTTTAGTGAGTATACAAAGTATTAATAAAGATTGATTCAAGTATGAACACAAGACTAAAAATCAGAAAATAATTGTTTAAATAAAAATAAATTTTTTAAAATACCACGTTTTTAAAAATGGACTTAAAAGTATAAAATATTTTTTCCTAGTCCCATACAGTTTCCTAACCTCGTACAGATAGTCCTAAAAATTTGTGATTGTGAATTTTTAATAGCTATGAAAATATTTTTAAGATTTCAAACTAACAACGTGGGGCGCAAATTGCATCAATTATCTATATTTCATGTGCCCCACATTTTTCGTTTGAAATCTTACAAATATTTTCATAACTATTAAAAATTCACAATCACAAATTTTCAAGACTATCTGTACGAGGTTAGGAAACTGTATGGGATTAGGAAAAATTATTTTACACTTTTTAGTTCGTTTTTAAAAACGTGGTGTCTAGAGCGAAATCACGTAGGTCTGCAAAATCCTCCGTCTAATCTCAAATATGCCTTTAATCAACTCGATGAGGAACGCCACTCGAGCAACACGCTATCCTACACGGATTTAGAGACTGGCAGGAGCACGTTATAGCTTTGATTGGCGATACACAACGGAACGATGACAGCCAAACAAGGAACAGTTTCTCTGAAGCAGCGAGGGAACTGTCGTTTGTCGTGTACAAACCGATTTCGAGGCAAATTGATTGACACAGATATACCCGACGATATATCCGCGCCGCTCTACTTAGAAGCGCTGCCTACACGACAATCATCTCTATTCCGTCAGTTATCCTCGACGATTCGCAGTCATCAAAATGATTGCGGCTGATTATACGATTGCGTTAGCGCGTGCGGAACCGAAGTTTTATTATTTTTCATTTCGGTTTGACGGGCGACACGGACGCGCGGTTACACTGTTTGTGATTTTCGATTGCATGCGATGCGTGTTGAACGTCACACTTGTCCCAATGCATTCGCAATGCATTTTTATAACGTTTTGAACATGTTTGAAGCCACATGCCGTGCAAATTTTGGCTACATCATTTTGTCATATTATTACAGACAACGGAAATCCCAAGAAAAACGTCCTGCAAACAAAAAGTTGTGAAATACCTCTTGCAATACTGAAAAGAACGCTATTCAATTTTTAAAGAGTTACATGGAGGGCTAAATTATTTAAACTTGACCGTTACTTTTTAAACCAATTGCCATAAAAGGTGTTAGAGGTGTTAGACGTATAAAGGTGCTCCATGCATGTAACTCTTTAAAAATTAAATAGCATTCTTTTAAACTAATTTTACAAACCCCTTTTTTAGTATTTCAAGAGGTATTTCTAAGCTAACAAATTTGACCGTATTTCGTTTGACCTCAAAACTTTTTACGACCATAGAACACTTGGTTCCTGTTTACAGGATGTTTTTCTTGGGATTTCATCGATTTTTGTTGATTATTTTTTTCATCATTATTTGTGGTGACTTTGAAGCTAATAAAACGTATACTTATGTATGTTATGCTGCTATGTTCTATCCGACGTACCTATTTTGTAATGTTTTTTTTTAATGCGAGAACTTGGCTGGTGCACTACCGTGTACTTAGATATTGTGGGTGGGCATAATTAACCCTTAGCAATCGAGTGGCAACTCAGAGTAATCACAAACATTGTATTATTATTATTCAAAATATTGTTTACATTATTAAATTACTAAACATTTAAGTGTTGAGGTGTTATGTCAATTTCATATCAAATGAAAAGTAATCATATATTGAGTCGGCAAGAATGCAATTTCAGAATTTTCAGGTAAAGTGAAAACCAATGTCTTTAATCAAGGAATGATCTTTAATCAATAAAATTTTTCTTATTTATTGTTTTTGGCTAAAAAGATCATCGAACTGGACGGAAAATAGTTTTTTCCTTAAAGTTTATTACTTGAATAAAAGAATTGGGATTCATTTTGCGTTAAAATAACACGAAATTACTTTCTTGCCAACACAATAGAATGAAATTTTTCTAGTTTGAAAGAGATGTTAGGCATTTTCGAGTGCCTAGGATTAATTGCGCCACTCTGTATAGTTTGGGTCTGCATGAAAAAATTATGCGATTTCATCATCAATTGAATAGTGTTCTTTGTTATGGTGCGTCGTGTCGCGACGACGGCTGACGGTCGAGCAACCCGCGGCGACGAAAATTCAATGAGCACGAGAGCCAGGGCCCGCGACGAGGGCGGGCCGTCGAGCGAATCTCGTTATCCGTGCAAAGTGTTCCGTGAAATGATCGAGTTTCGAAGTTTAAACGAGCACGAAGTTGGTATTTAACGCAGTCGCACGGGGAACCGTTGTTGTTTGCCCTGGTAATTGAAGCTTTCGAGCTGCGAGGCACGGCGCTTGCGGTTTCGCCGGCGACCGCAATCTCCTTTCGCCTCTAATTTCTTTAGGAATTAAGAGCCGGGGTGGTCACAGGGGGCCGAGTTACCTTGGACGGTTCGTCAAAGCTCTTTTTACCAAGGATAATCTGAATAATTCCGACTGAGACTACATCTCAGATCCATGGTCCGTTCAAACCACCACCAACTCGATTTGGAACTGATTCTGAGAAACTCGTATCTTGGTCATTTGCCATCTGTCATTCAATCTGTCGCTGGTTTACTGTTTTATACTTTATATCACACAGTTCTTGCCAGTACTATAGTTCAAATCATCGTCAACTTAGTTTGGAACTGATTGTGAGAAACTCGCACCTTAATCATTTATCATCTGTCATTGATTCACTGTTCTATATTTTATCACACCGTTTGTGCCAGTAAAACAGTACAAACCACCTTTAACACAGTTTGAAACTAATTGTGAAAAACTCGGATCTTGGTCATTTGTCATGTATCATTGGTTCACTGTTTATATTTTATCACACAGTTCTTGCCAGTAATACAGTTCAAATCACCATCAACTCAGAATGGAAATGATTCTGAGGAACTTTTATCTTGATGATTTGTCATCTGTCATTCAATCTGTCGTTGGTACATTTTTATTTATATTTCATCACACAGTCCGTTCCGGTAATACAGTTCAAACCACCATCAACTTAGTTGGAACTGATTGTGAGAAACTCGTACTTTAATCATTTATCATCTGTCATTCAATCTGTTGTTCGTTCATTGTTCAGATATCTTGTTCGAATTCTACGAAGTTATAAAATGAAGCAATGTCAAGAATTCGTAGTACAGGAATATAAAAACTAAATATAGAGAGTTTATTCAGTAGGTGAGAGAGTACAGAAGAAGGTTCTCGCACTCAAGCGCTTCAGTACAACTGAAAAATACTAAAAAACGTGTTCAATGACTACCTTCGACAAGACACCTTTTTTTTTTATTGATGGTCGAAGGGTAGGAGAACTCAGGTATGAGGGATAGTGGCGCAGAGGGAACTTATAGTTAGATAAATCTTGAATACCTAATTTAGCATATCTTCCAATCTACAACCAATGTATTAGAAGTTCTCTAGCCGCATCGCGTACACAATTAGTGGACAGTGAATGAGTTTGATCTTTCACGTTCCGAAGTGAAACGCTATTCGGGTAAAACCTCGGGGAGCAAAGTTTAGCCAAGCGAGCAAGGAACAGACGGGCATGCAATCGCCATACAAGTTTTCACCTCAGCCGTACGGTCTTATGTGCACAGTATTCGTCTGATTTGTTCATCGAAATAACATTGTGTATCTTCGGACAAGGTTCAACGTCTTCGACGATCGGTCGTGAACTTTTCCAATCATTCAATGTAAATCAGTTTTTCAATGCACAATTTACATAACTAAAATTATTATAGCAAGTACGTATGAATTTTCTTCTTATTCAATTTCAATTCAACTATTCTACTTAATTTATTATATATATATTTTTTTTTTCTTGTAGATGCAATTTTTCCTTTGAAAAAGGTTCAAAACTGAACAGAAACATTAGGAAAGAAGAAATGTTTATTGCAAAATTGCTAGATTTATTAAGTGATCGAAACTAAATATCTAACATTTACGATCGATAATCGGGATTATTTTATCCAATACAACGTTGATCCTACTAAAATAAAGCGACAGTCGTAGAACGTCCCGAAAATACGAAATAACAATCTACATATCGCGTGACTGACATATGCCAGCGACTTCAAAATCATTTCCGCCTTCCAAATAAGTTTCCACGTAACCATTTCCGACTTCGACTCGATTCTCGATATAACGAGTCGCCGATAGCCATTAAAGCGATCGTTTGAAGCGAAGGATCCGAGTCGAGCCATTTTTCTTTTTCGTCCTTCAAACGAGCCCCGCGTAAGCAGAGTGATCGACCGTCGCTTTAATTATCGCTGGTAAATCTGGATCGCGATCAATCGACGAGTGGCTTTCGGAGCAATTTCGCGGCCGTTCTCTAAGTGAAAAGAAAAAGGTCCGGCTTGCGCGCATAGCTTGCCGAGGTCCCGTTAATTATTCCGATCGGCCAGACAGCGAGCAGGGCTTTCCTCTCCTTTTAATTCCCGGCGATCGATAGCAATCGGCCTGGATCAGCCGTTTCCGATTAGACGATTTCCCCAGCCGATAATTGCGAGCGTGCTGAGCCGACCTGGCTCATCGATAATCGACGACCCAGCTCTCGATAGTGGACATTGATCGTGCGTGTTCTCCGCCAGTCGCGCCGATTCGTTTTGACACTCTCGCTCGCATTCAGAGACACACCGGGATCTAGAGTCTCGTTATCTATGCGCGGGGCTATCGCGACCGGTCATAGGTCACAGCTGAGCCGATGACACACACGCACACACGTAATCCACGGTAATCATGAGCGCGGAGGAAACGGTGAAAATAGACAGGAATCGCTTGGACTGACAAAGCCCGGGGGAGCCGAGAGCCGAGCCTCTTCCTGATCAGTGACCTCGCTTTGCTGCTCGGTCCAGCGAAGTTAAGATCATTTCCTTACTAAGAAACGAATTATTCTTCAAAGAAACTCTATAGAAGTAGAAACGATGGCGAAGAAATATTAGTAATTGCTTTATCCAACTTATTCCCGATGACATTCACACTGCGAGGACCCCCAAAGGAAAATCTAACCATAAGGACACATGTGATACTACTAAATTGATGGAAGATAAATAAGAAATCGCCTATTTGATCGTGGTAAATTTAGTATTTATTAGAGTAAAGAAGAAACTTTAGATGATATTTTGGAGACGAGAAAATTGTAAATGTTTGTGAATTGATGTAGTTTGATTTCTTTCATTGTTTTGTTTTAATCAAATAAATAAAAGTTGTACAGCTGCTATTATTATTACTTAGCAGGTCACTAGACTGTGGATCTTTATGCATTTATGGTTTATAAAAATTTTCAAAAAATGCAAGAGTATCAAATTCAAAAGAATTTAGTATGATATTTATTTATATTGTTTATGTATATAAATATATATATATATAAATAATATATATAAATATGTATATAAATTATATATATATATAAATATATATATAATTGTATTTATATTTTATTTATATATGTTACATATATATTATATATAATTTATTTATGTTATATATACTACACACTTTCTTAACATTTGTCTAGAAAAATTGAAAATTATATAAACCTCCGTGGTCCACTGATCACGAATGTCGCCACAGCAGTGCCACCAGAGTGCGAAGGGTTAAAGAACTTTGAAGCGATGAAATGTGTTTTATTACAATAGCATTGATACGCGCGCAGGAGCAGTGAACGCGTTAAAGTCTGATTCACAGCCGCGCTAATTGACCCCGATCCAGGTTCTTCCCGATGAACAAACTAAACCCGAAGATTTATTAGTGAAGTAACAAGTTGACACCTAATGCGGGAGTGGACGAATCCAGCAGCGTGTTAACGGCGACGTAGGATTATTGCTTTGTCGGTCTAATTCGTGTCAATTCGCGTGACCGGGTTGCCCGTTTAACGATACGCGGGCACGGGTGTTGAATTCGTCGTAGCGTCCGCGATATTAGCATCACGTGAAAACAATAGCTCGAACATCAGCCCGAACTTCCACTAGCGCGTACACTATTAGCGGCTTCTCGAAACCGGAACGTGAGAACTGCACGAACGGGACCGGAATTTGGTTGTCGTGTATAACTTCGGCCTGTTAACGCGTTGTTGACAATTGCCGGCTTTCATTTTTCATACGTTATCAATAGGCTGCCAATGTTTATGCAGTTTCCAATTTTTGTCAACAAATTTGAAGTAAGTGTAATGAAATTAAATCCCACTTTTAATGCTAAAGGCCTTTGTAGATCCAAGAAAAATGATAATTGTACAAAATTCTATTGAATGTTACGCTCCAGTTTTTTTTTTAACATTTTCGTAAGCCATAAATGCGTAAAGATTCGCAGTTTCAGATTATCAAGCCCTTAGCTGTGCAGGTCAATTTTCAATCCTCGGACAGTGGATCTTCTTCGCAACTACAAAACTGCGATGCTGCAAAACACAATTCACAGCTTTAATTATTCATTTTCACAACATATTTTTGTAGATATTTGTTGGGTATACTGATCCTTCTAACGTAAAGTTTTATTCATCCAAATCAATGTGTAGAAATTGAGTAATTCAATGGCGATTTTAATACTCCGGGTGAAAATAGAGCCGGATTGCAAACTGCGCGGAACTTCATCTCTAAATCTGAATGCATAAATAATTATGATACATGTGATGTATTGAACACGTAAGTTACGTGACAGTCAACGTGTTAATAAGATTTTAATGAATTCCATGCGCGTCACGTTTACATTTGACACAGACAACAATCGAATTACCTCGTACATCATTCGATCGTAAATGGTTAATACATATTAGCAATGATAATAGAACCACAGATCAACAAAGATGTTAATTTACCACCATTGAAAAGGTTCTACATTACTAGACTGCGGATTTACTGAATTTATAATGAATATACACAGAAAATGCAAAACAGTGAAAACACACTTAATTAATTGACGTATACTGGAGTACTCTCAACTTATTGAAATAATCTAGAGTCATTCTAAAAATCATTCTAATTGACGGAGACAATTTTATTTAAAGATTCGTATATTACAAATATTTTATACAGTACAAATTAAGATCTTAGCGTTCATAGGCGGTCAAGTACCATTTCCTTTATCTGATGATGAAATAAATGACTCCAAAAATGCAATTGTAAATAACGGTTCCGGAGCGTCGGAAAAATTCGTTTGAAGCTTTTATTGGGATACACTGTTAATGAACGCTTAAAACTATTAAAGTGAATCGTCGACACCCGTTCAATTTCCAGTTTCGGCCGAGCCAAAAATACGTGGCACAACGAATTAGGCCGGTCCAGACGAGACGAGCGTTTCGCGGCAAGCAAAAATAGTTTTTTCCGTGAAGTTTTAATTTGGTCCCTTTACTGACGAGCAGAGAGTGTCTTTTTAACAGACGGGACAGCTGCTGTCGCGCAGTGGTCTCAAATCAGAAATAATTTAATTGAAAGTGACTGTAGAATTTACATTATAATCAGACAAATTGATTTTTATTTAATTTCTGTTTCTTGCAACTGACATAGAAAGCTTCCAGTTTGCACTGGAATGGTATTCGGATTTCTTTTAAAACGATGCTTTAGACTTACCTGATATATATATATATCTGTATATTACCATTAGACCGCTGATTTAATGGATTCACGACAAGAATGGAACGGTAAATTTTAGAACAGTAAAAAAATTAAACGAGTTTCAGAACATCAACATAGTATTTCCAGCTTATTAAAATGATACATGGAGGAAAACGAATGTTATTTAGCTCCACTTTCTTGAAATCGATGTGGAAATTTTATAATTTCCATAAAAATCGACATTGTATTAAAATCATTTCAATGTAAATATCCACACTAATAACTGATGATATCTGGGACGATGAAAACTGATTTTACATTCGTGTGCAGAAATGAACGTTAGCTATTAAATTAAATTGACTGCATTCAATTAATTCCCGTGTACAAATGAGACTCTTGAATTGCTAAAACGACGTTGTGGGCATTGTGGCGAATGTGGAGCAACGCGCGCGCTTTTCAGTTTAGCCAATTGACGCAGCGTCAATTCACGACGCGGCGTACACTGGAGTATTTCGTCTGGAAAACTAGTCAAAAAATTGATACATAATACTCATTCAGAAAATAATACCTATGCACTAAAATCTAAAAAGTGTTAATCCTTTATATTCTAGCAATACACAGTTTGTCGGAAAAATAACGGAACTTCTTAAATTAAAAATGAAAACAATTAGTTATTTTGCTGAAATTATTCCTCTTTATTCAAAATACATCCTTTCCGCATCAATACAGCGCTGGGCATGTTCTAGCAATGCTAGAATAGATTTTTTAATTTCATTTTACGGAATCGAATCAATGATCCTCGTCACGGCTCTTTGAACTTATCGTATATATGTATACAGTGAGCCACGAAAGTATTCGAACGCCACTTAAAACAAAATAATGTTTTTATAATTGAACCAAACAACCTGATTTTTTATAATCAATTCGAAGCATGCGTTTATGAAATTATATACAAAAAATTATAATTTACAAGGTTACACGCAAAAATAAAAAAGGCATTTTTTAAACTTTTTTTTAATTTAATATATTATCAATTTTTATAATTAAATTCGATGGAGTAGAAGAAGAACAAGAAAATTCTGGGTGTTTCCTTACATTTGCAATAATATTAACTGCAGAATATTTGTGGCTACAAGAGGGTTAGCAGAAAACGATGTTAAATTTCAAGCATTTTACAGAATGCGCAAGACTACGTACAAGAATCTTATCATTTCAGATGCGTATTTTTTAATTAATACAGACGTTCCATTGCCATGGCAAAGCAACCTGTGGTCTTAAGAAATAATTCGCTAAATATTCGCGCAAAATTAGCAGAGAAGGTCGCCCAGAAATGTTAATATTTTCCCGCGTATTGGGAATAATTCTAGGAGTTGCTGAAGAGACTGTTGCATTATTATTTGTATTATGTCCGTATGAGACTCCATCATTTCTCCGTATGTAATTGTGAAGTACACAAGCACATTTTATAATAGAAACTATAGTTTCATATTTACAGCATCGAATAAGTGTCAAAAACACTTGAAATTTTTGTGTTAGCATGCCAAATGTGCATTCGATATTTTTTCTTGCGCATTCTGTAAAATGCTTGAAATTTAACATCGTCTTCTGCTAATTCTCTTGCAGCTACAAAGATTCTGCAGTTAATATTATTGCGAATGTAAGGGTGCACCCAGAATTTTCTTGTTCTTCTTCTTCTCCGTCGAATATAATTATAAAAAATCAAAGTCTCCTCGTCACTCGACATCTTTGTTTTCTTTTAGTAATAACGTGAAGTTTGGTACACGCTTCGAATATAGACAATTACGCGACGATTACGCTACGCTCCGTGGACAGAGAGCCTAAAGGTAAAAAACAGTAGACTAACAATTGGGCAAATTAGAGACGGCCGCTTTGAATGCTCCGGTGACGCCGTTTGCTCCATTAAACCCGCGTCCTGGGTGAATGACTCCTCGACGAGCTATGCAACGTATCTATGCAACGCGAGAGCCAGCTCGTTACGTCACCGACGGATTTCGCGGCACGTGCTAACAGTTTACCTGTTGACTTGTCCTCAACCTCTCCGCACGTGCTCACCGGACGCTCTGCACTCGATACACCGTCCACACCCTGTGAATAGGTGATTAGGGTGTACGAGAACCCCAAAATGTTGGGTTCGATGCTTGACGGCATGTTTTTAACACTCCCCTGGCCGAAAATACTCCAATTTTCAGTTTTAGGTAGTTACGATTTGTTATATATATATTCCTTTACTTTACCGTTGCAATTTTATACACCCCCTGGCAGAATGTTTCCGATAGGAGGCATTAAAACGGATTTTAGAGACAACATTCACAATTTACAAGCATAAAATATTACTTTACGGAGTTAAAACTGATGGGAAATGAAAAGGGGCTTATTAATGAATGAAAAACAACAAAATAACATAAGCTTACATTTATTATGGCAAAGAAACGAACAAATAAACAAATTGTTACTGGGAAAAAAGTTTCCGATTGATACAACTGCTGGAAAAAAGTTTCCGATTCGATTTACACTGTCCAACACTAAATTTATTAAACAATTGCAGTTGGATTATTTCTATAGAGTATTTTGCGCTGAATCAGAATCTGTCCTCAATTTTTCCTCTAGATGCACAGTTTTTAAGAAACATAATTTTAATGAAAAAATATATTTTTCAATTTTAAACAAATATTGTGATGTTATTATACAAGATATTGCACTGTTCTTTGCAGAAATAGATTTTGTAGACTTTCCCGAATACAGTGATATCCAATATTAATACATTATGAATCTCTAAACATGTTTAAACAATCGTTAAAGATGGAGAGACAACCTTTTTACATCAATTTGTGAGGATATGTTTACGTTTATCTTATAAAATAAGGGTGTAGCGAGAAATCGAACTATATCACGCGATAGAGCAGACTTTTATCTTGAGACTAACCCAATCCCAACCCTTTCCAGTAGTAAATGTAAGCTTACGTTATTTTGTTGTTTTTCATTCGTTGATAAGCCCCTTTTCATTTCCCATTAGTTTTAACTCTGTAAAGTAATATTTTATGCTTGTAAATTGTGAATGTTTTCTCTAAAATCCGTTTCAATGCCTCCTATCGAAAACATTCTGCCAGGGGGTGTATGTTTCTCGAAAACAGCAGATTGTAAAGAAAGCACAATTAGTGGAAGGAATGTGGAAAATATATGGAAATTAATGTTAACACCCAAACTACCTGGCTTTACACGTCACTGGTATATTTCTTTATTTATAGTAATGATAAGATTGTTTTTACTCAGATTTCGTACAACATTTATCATAGTTAGTTCTTCCTTGAGGAAGGTTATCCAATATTAAGTATAGAAGAAATATCATTTCAATAAGTGCAGAAGATGATTATTATTACACTGTGGATTTTTAAGCAAAATAAAAATATTCCGCATCTATCGTAGGGACCAGCAGTTGAATAAAAATTCATCTCACCCCTGAATAGTCCTCTTACGTTGAACACAACATAACAATGTTCTTAGATTGTTTATATTCTTCACTGTTTTATGTTTCACCCAGTTAATTTCTCTAATCACTTTAATGATTATTAATATCCAGCTACAATGGTATCACAGAAAGCTGTTACTTTCATTCGTCCACATTATGTACAAAATGTTCATAACTTTAGGTTCGTTTAAACGCATCCCGAAGGAATGTAACAACAAAATGCGACAGAGGTGAACGTGTAGGCGACATACCATGATGTTAACACAGCAATTTTATTAGGAGAGTACAATGTACAAATGATTGCATGTACACAAGGGTTGAACGGTTAAAAAGAACTAGAAGTTCTCTATATTAAATTTCAATTATTCTGCACCACCCCATACGATTTAGAAACCGCTCAGCTCGCAGTCTAGAAAATTACGAAGAAAAGCTGAAAGCTCGTCTGGAGGATAATGAGTAACTCGAGTATCTGACGTCATAGCGTTGATTTTCTTTCATCTCGTCGAAGGGACGATTATTTGAATTATGTATAGAGCCCCGCAGAATTCACCGGGACCTGGTGTGATTTAACTTCTTCACCGTGTTTCCGCGCGATGAAGAGGAACAGGTTAAAAGGATTATCTAACACCTCGTTCCAGGTGAACGGGAATGGCGTTCTCTCTTTCGCTAGAGCAATGCAGAGGTTCTTCAACATCCCGTTCCCGCTGGACGATCCGGTTATCGCGCCGCTCTACACCCACGTCGACACCAGAGGCTCCGGAAGGGTCTATTACGGTGAAACAGATTCACCGGAAGTTCTCGCCAGAGCCGGAGGAATGGTGCGAAACGCTTTCAAGGACGCGGCTGACTTCGTACCCACACACGTGTTCTTGGCCACCTGGCTGGACGTCGGATACTTCAATGAAAAAAGCGACAAAGTAAGCGAAACCTTCAAAACCATCCATTTATTACGCTACAGTCCTTGTCAGTCCTCTGGTACTCTTTACGAGTTGTCACTACATCCATACCTCGCTATACAGCCGCTCTTCATACGGCATTTCGCTATCAACACCCTTTTTTAACCCTTCACTGCATGATTTTTTAAATTGGGATGAAACAATTGAAAGAAGGTCAGTTTTTATGTTTTATTTAAGGGAAACATATTTAAAAAAAATTAATACAACATTTTCAGAAAAATAAACATAAATGGACGTAGTAAGAAAACACATTCTTAGTTTACTATACACCAGATTTGTTGACTGCATCAAACATATGATACACTATGCAGTGAAGGGTTAATTATGGCACTTTTTCGATTTACGGCCCACAATGTTTCGTTATACGGCCAAAAAAATGCTATCCTGTTAGCGACTGTCTGCTTACTCGCTCCGCGAGAGTTCCAGCTTCTTCCTTTAGGCGGCACTGTTACATTATTTTATAAAAAAAATTGGAACAGAGAAACCATTGAATTTGTATAAAAATAATTAATTCTTTATACAGCTTTTCGTTTTACGGCTAACTTTTCCAGAACGTAGCTAGGCCGTAAAGCGAGGTAAGGGTGTATTCCTAATGATTTTTTACCATTTCGTCGATTTATATATAACGTGGCCTTATTTTTCCATGTGTCTCATTTTACGACACATTTTCATTGTGAAACGAGGAATTCAAAAATCCATTTGTTGTGTTTTACCATTTCGTCAACTCGACATAACTTAATTTTTCTCGTGTCTCGTTTTACTAGATACTTTTATTTGCAAATGAGAAATTTGGAGGTTTAGTTGCATGTCGTTTTATCCTGTCAATTATTAACCATGTCGAGATTTATAAACTGAATTTATTTCACAGTCCAGTTCTCTATATCATGGAATACAGTGACACGCAAAAACGTTGATAATTTATCATTGCAAACGCAAAATTCTCTTGAAAAGGATCCAGAATCGGATCGAAACATTGAGAAAAATTTTATTGCAAAATTGCTAAGTTGATCCTTTGATCGAACCTGTGTGCCCATATCATAAACCAATTTCTATTAATTCGTACGATCGACAAAACGGAATATGAATTTATTTCACTCGTATATTGATTTTTTTCATCACTGTGTTAGTTTTGATGCTAAGTTTGACAGAATAATTATCAACGGAATTCATTAAACTTTTATTTTCTGACCACTTATGAAGGCGATGATCGACGAATAAAAGTGTAGAAACTTATATTGGATGTAATAAATCTTTGTTCGATCAGAGTTTGACAAAGAGCCACTGAAACGGTTAATCTTTGCGACATCGGGTGAATACTTGACGTTCTACGGATATTTCTAGGTGAACACTTACCAAGTAGCCATCTCGTCGAACGGCACGCATTCCTACGTCGAGCTACTGTACCCGGATAATGGTATTCAGTGGATCCAAGGTGAATCGCACCCTAGCGGTCTGCCAGACGCGAAGGCGCAGGCAGGATTTATGAGCGAAGGAAGAATCTACACCTTGAAGGGTTCCGGAACGGATCAGATTCAGAATGTCGACAAGTGAGTCAGGAGGAGACTGGTTAACTAACGATTCACTTCGAGTGATTCACTGCACCGTGACATTTCAAATCCTATTGTTTCTCGCAGGTGGTCGAACGTGAACAGACCGGGACAGTGGATGTTCCAGGTTGGTCCATCGTTAAACGATGACGACGTCAAAGTACCTGATAACATTGTGGGTGAGTTTCCAGTCGTAAGATGTAATGAGGCAGAGCCTCTGGAATCCCCTAGATTTTGCTCAAATGAGCTCGTGAGATCTAGAACCATTGTATAATGGAGCCTGATTTGCTACAGTAGCTATTATCGCTGCATATAAACATTAATCCTCTGTCAACGTTAATTTCTTAAATTAAATGATAATATTCTTAAAGAGTCTAAAACACACATCAAAGACTTTTGCCACAATTACCGTTATAGCTACCGTGCCCTAAACGAGACTAGCGTGTATTCCTTTAGAATAACAATAAGTATGAATTTATTCAGATTTCATAGAATTTTTATGGTAGCGTGGACATAAATAAAGGGGTATACTAAACAATTTCACAAGAAAATATTTCTATAAATCCACGAATTGTAAGGGACGGTTGTTTATTCTTCTCCGGCTCCGGAGAAGAAACCTCACGCAAGAAACCTATGCACCAAACATTTAAAAAATCAGTGGCCAACCTTATGTGAATAGAATAATTGTATATTAACTCTCTCTCTAACAATAATATACAAACAATTATGTGTACCAATTTTTTAACCTTTGCTGGTATATGCATGGTATGTAGCCCTATTAACAGGAGAGAGACAAACTTTCCGAAACGTCAATTAAATCTGTTTTTCCATAAAAGTACAATGAAACAAATCCCAATGCAATAATTATATGAAAAATTTCGTATAATTTTGTTATTTAAATTTATTATTTTTGAGGGTAGTATTAATTTTGTACATTATTGAATTTTATACAGAAAATTTATTAAGATCTATAGGGTTGGCCCTATAACATTGTCTGATCAAGATTTTCGAAAACTCTCGAGAAAACGGTTTTCCGATCAAAAAAAAAAATCATTATTTCAATTTCGTCCGAAGTTCTTCTCAGTTTTCTCGAAAACCGTTAGTTTCATGGGGAAAAGTGATATGACATAAAAGACGCAGAATGTTCAAATCTATAGGGCTGGTCCCATAACAGTCTCTCATCAAGATTTTCGATGACCCTCGAGAAAACGATTTTCCGATCAAAAAATTAATTATTTCAATTTCGTTGGGCTCCGGCTCCGGCACCCTATGAAGGGTTTATACATAACTTATACTTAACTTATTTCTCCTTTAGAACGCTACGAATCAACTGTTCAACCAATAAAACAACACACCACAGTGAATTTCTACTTCCGAGAATTCGTGAGGTTGATGTTGAAGTTTCATTAGTACGTAGGGGGTTAATTTGATACTGTGTACATACACTATCCTCATAACAGTCCAAGTTACGCGCTAATTAAGGGAGGGAACGACAAAGGTGTCCCTCCGGTTTCCAAGTTTTCCTCCCAGCCGAAATCTCGTTGAATTTGAAGATTGCTTAGAGCCAGTACCACTGTTTTACATGTGAACGTTTCGAATTACACAGACCACAGTGCAACGAACCAGGCAGCCAGCTGCAGAACCGGAGCAACGACTTGCCACAGCAAAGCGACATGCGTGGACTACGAGGTCGGCTTCTGCTGCCATTGCAAGCAAGGATTCTTCGGCAACGGAAAATCCTGCCAGCCGAACGGTGAGTATCGCGGCTGCTATGAGACTTTAGGAGTACGGCACTGCTCGCTTGAATTTTCTAAATCTGTTACACTGAACTCTGCAAAATCCTGCCACTTGGTGCTTCGAGATTAACGGAGCCCCAGAGAATTTGTAATAATTTCACTTCCGGATTCGAAATTTTGCAAATCTAAGTGAGCACTGCAGTACCCTAATTATCTGCTAGCTTACGTCCCTTTGATCTGGCTCCGAAACGGAAAAATCCGCTTTCGACCGAGTCTCCTGTGAGTCGCAATTTAAACCAGCCTCTCCTTTGGAGACGCGTCGCCTCATGATATAAACGACGTCCAATAACGGCCGGTTCTCCAGAACGGTTTCCCTCTGATCTATTTAGGGATTACGAGCCCCCACTGCCCCTTCGATGACCCCATAAAACACGAAATTCGCGAGACGCAAACCTTTGATCGCGGCCTCTTTCTCTGTCGAGATTTTAATGAATTCCGATGCAAAATTAACTTGTGCAAACACTCCGGGAGAAATCGATCTATTCTGTATTTTTCGAGAAACTGGGACAATATTTCCCTTAATTGTCTAATTTTATTTTACACATTTTCGAACCCACTTTATTCAAACTTCAGTCAATTCTCTAATTGGACTTGATATGAGTAGTTAATATCTTTAATTGATTATCAAAAAGTGAGAACTTAGACGTGAATATAACATTAGGTGAAGATATACCTGTTGCTATAGAATTTATTATGTTCAGTCGACAAAATAGATTTCTCTAATTTGACATTATTTGTTCGTGATAGCATGAGCAGAAGTTTGTTTGTAATGTGTTTTGTACTTGAGTGAAAGAACAATTTGATGGTTTGTTTAAATACCTCTTGAAGTGACCACGCAGGTAATGAAAGAGGTGGCAAATGTTTGCAGATGTCCCACTTCGTGTGATTGGCCGCATCTCTGGCATGATCAACAACGTTGAATTCCCAGCGAGAGATCTACAGTGTTATGTGCAAACAAAGGATGGAAGAACGTACACTGCTTTGTCCCGCGTGCCGGATGAGATCGGCCCCCACTTCCAACTACTTGGTAATCTTGGTGGAGTAATCGGTTGGCTTTTCGCGAAACCTGTTGGCAAGACGAAAAATGGATATGAACTGACAGGTACGTAGCTTTCTTATAAACTAACATGAAGAGGTTACAATGGTTAGGTCGTCGATTTTAATGAAACATTTTCTGCTCAACCTAGAGAAAAAATAAGCAGATCCACATCCGAGCGTTTTTAACTTTTGAAGTTTAGAATGTCTAGAAAATATCTTGATATATTTCATTTCATATTTATGCTCTTGGTACTCTTCTATTCTTTTATTCTTGGTACGCAACAAAATTGATATATGACAGATCTATGTATTTTTTCCAATGTGAAACAATTTTTCTTTCCGAATGATATCAGAACAGGAACTCAATAGCATTTATAAAATGTTCATACTGCCGAAAATATTTATGTTTCAAATGATTTTGTGAAATATCACTCTACGCATTGTCCATTTCCTGCACAAAATATATAACTAGCTGCGTTGTAACTCCACCAATAAATAAATAGCAAGATTAGAAAGAAAGAAAAACGAAAACATTTTTAAAGAAAAGAGAGATACAGAAAAAAGGACTTAAAACTCTAACTAAAAATAAGGAATTGAAAGTATTACATGATTACATAACTTCGTGCCCGATTTCAAATAAAAATTAATGGTCAAATTTTAAAGAATACAACTTCATTATGTAATCAGTTATACATATAGTCACCATTCTTTCCTAATTGTAGAACATTTAACCACTTTTTAATTTTAATTTAACCATTTTATTTTCAAATCGGGCACGAAGTTGTGCAATCATCTAATAGAAAGAAAATACGTAACTTCTACCACCCTTACTACCATAAGGTTAACCCTTTGGTTACCCTAGACGAGATATCTCGAACCCCAATACGTCCCAATAAACGTTTTTGGCGAGATACCTTGCGCCCTGATACTTCTCGATAAACGCCTTTGGCGAGATACCTCGTCACCTAGCACCAGTGAATTGACTTTAACCACTTTGTTACAGACGTGTAAAGACGCGACGTGATGCCGCTACCGCGTGTTTATACGCCCGTGGTACCTCGGAAGCGGCATTGCGTCGCGTGTTTATACGTCGGTAACCTTATACGAACGATTTCGAAGTGGCGCGATAGCATGTCCGTGGTGACGAAGGGGTTAATAACGATTTCATTAATTTCTTCTTTTATAAATATTATAATGTTACTTATCAAAAAATATTTGTCTATATTGTCTAGGTGGGACGAGATATCTCGTGAAGAGCATTTATCGGGAAGTATCGGGGCGCGAGATATCTTGTCTGAGGTAGCCAAAGGGTTAAGATATGTTGGGAGATCAAATCTGGACCTTATGTTTATTAAGTGTTTATTAAATCTCCACTACACTCGTGGAATCAACGTGTATCAGTTGTGAATTAAGATTGTTCGCACATAGTACAATGGGACACTTTATTATTTCTACATTAAAATGATAAAGAGAGGAGGTGAGAACTGTGGCTGACTCGGTAGACTGGTGTAACGTCGTACCGACGTCTTGCTGAGGAATTTAATCAAATTCCTTTTTATACATATATATGTATATATATATATATATATATATATATATATATATATATATATATATATATACAGAGTGTCCCAAAATTCGTGTACTTCCCGGAAATGGGAGGTTCCTTGGGTCATTTGAAGCGACATTTTCCTTTACAAAAATGACGCCAGCGGCTTTTTTTAGGAGTTATTAACAAAAAACACGGACCAATCAGAGCGCGGCTACAGCGGATTGATTCTGGCTCGGCCAATGGTGCCGCCACGCTAAGCGGGGCCTGTCGCTGAGTCGGACTCCGTTTGCTCTAGCCGCGCTCTGATTGGTCTGTGTTTTTTGTTAATAACTCCTATACAAAGCCGCTGGCATTGAATGAACCTCCCATTTCCGGGAAGTACACGAATTTTGGGACACCCTGTATAATATATATATATATGTATGTATATATATATGTATATGTATATGTATATATATATATGTATATAGATATGTATATATATATATATATTCTCGTAAGCAGGACCATAATAATTCGGTGATGGCTAAAGACAATACCCGCCGGTGCGAGCGAACGCCGGCATAGCAACAGCAACGACATTTGTATATACAGCCTAGGTGACTATGATATTTCGACATTTATTAATAACTTATTAAGACAATTGATTTCACGCTCCATCGAATTCTTATGGTCCGCGATCTCATTATAAATATGGCAAGATTCGTGATCTCGAGCAGTTCTCTGTAACAGTTTCTCAAGTTCGAATCTTCTCAGTTTCTCGTATCTTGCCATATTCGTCGCGTTCAGTTTCGTTTATTCTATTTTTCTATTTTCATTATTTTCTTATTCCTAGTTATAATTTAGTTATTTCGCGTATTAGCATCGTAAGTTAATTATTTCGTAGTTTTAGTTGTTATTTTGTGTAGTGTTCGTTAATTCTAGTTATAGTTATTTCTTAGGTTTATTCGCGTAACATTTTCTTTTTTTTGTTCTTCTAGCCATCGTGCAGCAAATTATCTGTTTCTTTTTTTCTTATTTTCGCAACCGTAGTTGTATCGAACTTTCTTTTTTTGTTATTATACGTTAATTTGAATTTACTTTTTTTTTTTCTTTCTTTCTTTTATTTTCCATTTTTCTTTCCTCCTCGAAATTTTTGCCAGAGCGAGGGATTCCACATGCCTCGTCGCGCCGGGCGTAAATATCAGCTTAAGAAGCTGTTCAGAGAGCTCCACCAGGAAGGACAAGGCACTCCCTATCATAAAGACCTCGGGGTCCCCGCTCACCCGCGTATCCTAAACGACAGTCTCTTTCACGGTACAGTTCGCGTCGTCGATTTGAGGAAACCCGCGAGTTCTCCTCCGTGGAAACTCATACCTATCACCTTTGCACCGAATCTCCCTTCGCTCAGTGGCATCGAGGATCCGCGTTGCGAGCGTTATGTCATGCGAAGGGCACTCATTCTGAAGTGGTATTATTAGTATCTAGATCGTCCATCTTTTCCTTCTCTCTCGCCCTGTCGTCCAACGGCAAAAATCGTAATCTCCCTTTGGTTCTGTGAAAAGGTGGTGAATTCGTGAGCAAGTGCGCGTTGTGTGTGTGGTGCGGTGTCGGTATCCCTTCATCCCCCTTTCCTATCGTGCAAATCTTCTCCCTGTCCTTCGAAACGTCGGTATCTCCGACTTTAGAAATCGGTATTCCGTCTCGTACGTCTGAGCCCACCAGGTTGCTCGGTACAATCGACGGAACACAGATTCTCGCGTCTAAACAGCTTCCCTGTCCTTCGAAACGTCGGTATCTCCGACTTTAGAAATCGGTATTCCGTCTCGTACGTCTGAGCCCACCAGGTTGCTCGGTACAATCGGCGGAACACAGGTTCTCGCGTTCCTATTCACCCACGATAGAAACAATCCCAAACCCGTCCATACACCGTATCACGCTCACCGGGACACGGCAACCAATATCGGCCCAGATCAGACGTGGACGCACGTGCCACGTGGATCAAAGATAGCGAGAATAAATTAAATACGTTACTATCCCCCATTCGGGACGTAACACTGGCAAGAACTGAGGTAGCCGATTTCCTCTGCGTAAGAGAACAACAACGTTCGAAGTGCAATAAACTTCAAGTCAAGAAACACCCATTGCTCTTCCGTGTACACTCCAACAAGATATTATTTGGATATGATGAGCAATGATTATTTCCAAAAATCCTCGGACATGGGTCTGTTTCTTTTTGCCCTTGATTCACCAGAAAAAGTTTCATTAAAATCGACGATAACACCAACGTTCCTTCTCCTTGTAAGTACAACAGCTCATCGGTAATTTACACGGTCATGTGTTCCAGGTGGACTTTTCAATCAAACGGCGGTATTGACGTTTGCCCCGTCAGGGGACAAAGTGACTATCCGCAGCAATTACCTCGGCTTGGACGTGTTCGGGCAGCTGAAGATGGAGGCTGAGGTGACAGGTACGTTGCCGCAGCTGTCGAAGGAAACCAGAGTCTCCTACGGTGACTACGATGAACTTTATACCAGAGCGCAACCTGGCGTAATCCGCGCTCAGAGCGAACGTATTTGCAAACTGGACGACGCCACCGGGAAACGGGAACAGAGCTTCACACTGGACCAGACTATCGTCTATCAGGAATGCCCGTACCTAACCGTAGAACCCGAGGACGATACCACGCGGCTCAAGTACTTCAGGGGCGTGACAACTTACGAAGCCACCGAAGGTATCATACGATTTGCTGTGAATACAAAAGTGACGCCCTTAGAGGAGGAGGACCCCTGTATCAAGGGCAGGGACGCCTGCCCAGATCACAGCAGCTGCATCGTCGTTGGTGACACTTACAAGTGTGACTGCAACTCTGGGTGAGCAACTCCGCAAACCTCTGTGAAATTACAGTAGGTGCTCGCTCTTTGCACTCCCGATCGTATGTCACTCACTGATTCCATTCGTGAGTGAGCTTTGGAGGGACCTCCGATCGGAGGAATGCCAATTTCAAAGGAACTTTCGAAAGGTTCAGAAGAGAAAATGTCGATTAGAAACCCAGATATGATAGGCATACGCAGACAAGGATAGTCTAGGGCAGCTCTGGAGAATTTTTAGCCAAACCCAAACTAGACGAGTTTAGGTCTCGGTTAGGTTAATAGCCAAGAACATGAGCGGTTGTCCTCGGATTAGACGTGGGGGAATGAATCTTAGACAGGGCCTTCCTAAAAAAAAAAAGAAAAAAAAAGGTCTCGGTTAGGTTAAAAAAGATACAGTAGGACTTCGATTAACCGGATCACAATTAAAAATGAAAAATTTATTTTGAAACATACTGTACATGTTAATTATTTCCTCGGGTCTATCCATCGGGCCTTAATTTATCCGGGCTGATTGTCTTCCGATCAAGCCGGTTAATCGAGGTCCTACTGTACTCGAGATTTAGACGATTTGTAAACATCAATATGTTATCCCAAACCGATTGAAATGATTATAAGACGAAAGACATTTCTATTTTGCTTCTGTTTTCTCCAATTGAGACAGACATCTTGGCTACTCGTGAGCTTGAGGGAGTACAAGGCAGCAGACGTTTGGTCTACTCTAACTCACCGGTGGTGTTATTAATAATGCAATTTGCTCTTCAGATTTCACTATCTATACGAAGACGACGGCAGCGCGAACTGCGTGGATGTGGACGAATGCACAGCCGGCAATCACATGTGCTCTCCGGATGCACAGTGCATCAATCAAGAAGGTAGCCACACCTGCGAGTGTCGACCTGGCTTTACCGGAGATGGCCGAGTTTGCGAGAGTAAGTTCCCTTACCCTAGTAAAGAAGTTACCATTCGATGATAATACTTTACCAATCACGAGCAAGAGACTGACTGAGAAAATCGATATCTGCGAGCTCTGTTTTACGCTTTGTCAGTAACTGGTGCATCTTCTGTTGGAAATTCAGGAATTCCTTCCTGCGAAGACGTTCGCTGCGAGAATTACAAGACCTGTGTGATGGTCGACGATATGCCTGTTTGCATTTGCATGCCAGGTTTCGAGGAGACGGAGCAGGGTTGCTATCCTATCCATCGAGGTAATATAAATTTCTCTCATCGGAATCAAAACGAAATTATTTTCTAGAGAGATGTTCTAGCATTTACGTTATCTTCGACTTCCGGTAGGTTCCTGTGAAGCCCCGAACAATTGCTCGTCAAATAGCGTATGCATCTCCAACGAGGAATCGCAGAAACACGCCTGCGTCTGTTTACCCGGTTTTGTTGGTAGGTTTTATCGTTTTTATGCTTCTTCACTGTTGAACACTATTAGAACGCTATGCAAAACAGTGTTCCCACTTTGCAATTCCGAATAAGGGATTGCAAGATGTTCTTGGAAAAAGATAATGAATGTTTTTCCTCGAATAAAACACGGCTCTCCGATTCGCTTCCGCGATTTTACGTGGAACAACTTCCGAATGAAATGAAAGCAACATTTCTGCTAATGGGGCTGTTTGAGTCGATGCAGATAATTAAACTTGCTGTCGCTGCGTTTAACGTCGTTAGCAGTGCCAAAACAGTAAATAATAAGTTTCATCTCGCCGCATTGCACCCTTATTCGACAACGAGAAGCGGGGAGCATACTTTCTGCACCTATGCGCCTTCAAAGTGAATTAGAAAAGGTGCCTGGTGGACAATGTTTAAGAAGAGTGATAGTTAAATAAATTTTAAAATCTAACACACATACGGTTTTCATTTAACACTTAGTCGTACAAGTAACTGGTACATGTTATATTATAATAGTCACAAACTTTACTTTATTTAGACTTTGTGCGGCTCCTATTGTAATACGTACTCTATTAGAAACATCTATAAAAAAAAAACAAACCGCTGCGCTGGATTAATTTCAATACGAGGGTCAGTCAACTGTTAACCGGATTTCGTATTGTATTGGATCAGCGCAAAACTTCATGCCCAATTTGCAAATGAAACACGATCGGTTACGATATCAAGTAAACAATTTTATCAATCAATTGCATATACTATATGGTATGCGACCCCTGGCACAATGTTTTCGATCGGAGCCATTGATAGCGATTTTAGAGAAAACATTCATAATTTAGAGGTATGAAATATTACTTTATGGAGTTAAAGCTGATGGGATATGAAAAGCGGCTTATTGAAGAATGAAAAAAGTTCAACAGTTACAGTTCGATGATTCCTACAGAGCTTTTTGTGCTGATTCTAAATCTGCCCTCAATTTTTCCCCTAGACGCACAGTTTTTAAGAAACTTAATTTGAAAAAGAAAATATATTTTCCAATTTTAAACAAATATTGTCATGTTATTATACAAGATATTGCATTGTTATTTGTAGCAATTGATTCTGTAGACTTTCCCGAATACAGTGATATCCAGTATTAATACATTATGAATCTTTAAACATGCTTAAACAATCGTTAAAGATGGAGAGACAACCTTTTTACACCAACTAGTGAGGAAATTTTTCAGTTCATCGTAAAAAATAAGGGTGTAGCGAAAAATCGAACTATATCAAGCTATAGAGCAGACTTTTATATTGAGACTAACCCAACTCCAACCCTTTGAAGTTAACAAGTTGACGTATTTTTCGAACCCAAAAGCAAAATATCTTCGCCCGACATGAGTTGCCACCAGATACGACGAGATACGGCGCGGCACATGATAATGTGACATAATAACATTACAATATTTGTTTAAAATTGAAAAATATATTTTCTTTTTCAAATTAAGTTTCTTAAAAACTGTGCATCTTGGGGAAAAATTAAGGGCAGATTCGGAATCAGCACAAAAAAACTCTATAGCAAACATGAAACTATAATTGTTGAACAAAGGTGTTGGACGTTGTAAATCGAATCGGAAATTTTCTTCCAGCAGTTCTATCAATCGAAAACTTTTTTCCGTGTAACATTTTGTTTATTTGCTCGTTTCTTTGTTATAATAAATGAATGCTTATGCTATTTTGCTGTTTTTCATTCTTCAATAAGTCGCTTTTCATATCCCATCAGCTTTAACGCCATAAAGTAATATTTTATACCTCTAAATTATGAATGTTTTCTCTAAAATCGGTATCAATGGCTCCGATCGGAAACATTGTACCAGGGGTTGTAGTCTGCTGTTGGCTTTAGTCGAGATACAAAAAGAGGAAAAACATTCATTCAGGATGTAAAACATCTTGGACCTTCTGGATCGATAAACATTCGTACAAGAGACTGACCACAAAATTTTTTATAACAAAGAAAATAGTTATTAACGCTGAGCCCACTGTGCCTTAAAAGTATAATTGGTACATGTTCCGTTATAAAAATGACAAGATTGATTTTATTTGGACTTTGTGTGGCATACGCGCGCGTGCTCTACTAAAGATATCTGTACAATCATTTCTTATGAAATCATTTTTAGTATTTCACTGATTGTAAAATAGAAAATCTGGAACTGGTAATTTTGACCGGTGGTGGTAGGTTTAGTGTTAATCATTCTAAGGAGTTGAAAATAATACATGGTATTACTAATTTGTGTTAATCGATCTGCTATGCAGTCTACTTATTTATTGTGATCCCTTTAATGATTTTCTAACCTACCACCAGGTTTGGTGTTAAAATGACGTTTGAAGACGTAGCCGGTGATTCTTTGGCGAGACACCGTTCCGTCAATGGATGGCAGCCCGGTTGTTTTTGGTATCGACTCCCGTTCGAATAATTACAATTGTCCCCAGGTGATGGTTACACGTGCCAGCCGGAAACGGACACGACCACGACGGACGAACCGCCGCAACCGCAGTGCTTGGAAGGTATGTGCTTTTGCCCGAACGGTTGGGAGTACCGGAATTACGAATGCGTGCGCCAGGAACAGGAGTCGAGGACGGTCTACTACCAGCGAGACTGTAAGTACCAAGAATAATATCGCTCGGTGCTCGATCCCTCGACGAATTATCCAGACCCGGACTTCATTTTCGTATTCGCATAATTCACCGAGTATCGACACGGCGCCGACAACGGCGATTTTTCCTCTGCCGCGGAAGCCTTGCCCCGAGGAATGCGCTCGGGAACTTCGCTTGCACGAGATTCTTAATCGTTTACGAGTTTGAAACGTTAGGGGGAGTATAAGCTTCTTAAAGTTCAATCCTTTGAGGACGAAGTTACGTGTCGGCGTGAAAAAAGTTGACGGAAAGAAAGAACATGGACGCGGGAAAAGGGTCGACGGGACTCGCACGGCGAGCTGCTAACTTTCCCCGGGGAAAATCGGCACTGCCCCGTGAGAAAAGAAGAGAAATGTTTTTTCAATTCCTGCCTCGCGATTGATGCTACTTTCAGCGTGAATCCTAGCACGAAATGATTTCCTTGGGTATTTTTACTTTATTGTTAATCGCCTTTGGAAAGGAGCCTGTACTTTTGCGGGAAACAGAATTCTTGCGGAAAAAGCAAGTTTTAATTCGTTCCCGAGTTTTATTAACCGATGCTTTTGTAAATTCAAAAGCTTCTTGCATTACGACAACTATGAAACGCGGTTTCGTATTATTTGTATTATTTAATGTACATCGTTTTCGTTTTCGTTTAGTTTGGTCTACCTGTATGCACATGTTCAAACGGAACGAAATTGTTCGAAAATCTCACGACACACTTACTTTTAGCTTTTCTTTATAATTATTACTCACTTTTATTTATAAATCGCTTGTCTGTACTGTCGGCATCAAGTCCTTCGCTTTCCATACGCAAAAGGCCAGGCACACGCGTAGCTAGTTGTTCTTTCTCTGAGTCTTCGATGATTTTCCATTGAAACGATGCCAGAACACCCCAATAAATAATAAACTGTATAAAATTTTCTATGATTTTTAAAATTGTTTGACAAATCTTCATAAATTGAAATGTAATTAAGAAATTCCGACGCACATGTTCAATATTTGAATCAAGGAGATTAATTGATCAATTTGGATTACCATATGCAATCGCTATACTGCGGATTTTTAGGCAAAATAAAAATTTGCTGCATCAATTGCAAGAGACAGGAGCGAGACGATCATTAAAAAAATAATGGTAGTGGTCTTAAAAAGTTGAGAATCCTGTAATAGTGTCATGATTTGTTGCAAAATTTTTTTGTTTTTAATCACTTATTTATGAACCGTCTACCTACAGTAGTGGAATTAATTCTGGACATTTAAAAATTTTTTACTTAAATTTCGCATTTATTTAATAAATCGCTCATATAAAAAAAAATCAGTAAAGAGATCATCTACAGCCATACTCTTAATATACAATAATAAAATTACAATTTCAACATGTTTCGAGGTATTCGAAACCATTTTAGTCGTTATATATTCATGCTTTTAAAAACTTTACTATGGTCCTCACTGCCGAAAACACAATGCCTGACTAAAACAATGTTGAAACTGTTTGTAAAAACCGCCAAGGCCTTCCTGGATGGTTTTTACAATGAATCCACGCATCCTGTAATTGACTATTTCACATCATGTGACGTTGTTACGTGTTGCCAGACACAAAAATAACAACACAATCTAGATTTTTTAAATGTTTAATTAATTATAAATTACAATAAATATATTACGGTATCAAGTTAGCATAGCAGAATATACATTTTCTGCAGAAATATGAAATAAAGAATATTTTTATTCAAAGTCTCCAGAATTAATTAAACCAGTGTAATAAATGAGACATTGTATATTTTATATTGTCTATATTCTAGACATTGTATATTCCGTATTGTCTATATTCTAGATATTGTATATTCTGTAATGTCTATATTTTTTAATCATTGCAACTTTTCGACAGTTTAGAGTAGCGCTCACTTATTTTTGTCTTCAATGCGCAAAATCCGCAGTCTAGCGATCAGATAAGGTACGACAAGCGAATATCAATGTTTTGGGAGGGTCCTCAAAGGATCGACAATGATGGGATAAAAGACATGCATGGATGCTAATCGCACGTAAATTACGATTGGGGAACGTCGTGATTGCACGAGCTAATTACCATAGCATTGTCGAGAAACCCGCTAACCGGCAGCGACGAACGGTTTTGCATCGTGCGTTCTAGTATCGGCACGGCCACTCCCGGAATGCTTCGAAGACTACTGCATATGTCCCTGGGGATACGATTACAACCGCACGGAGGAGATTTGCGTGGCCAGACCAGGATACAACCACGAAACGATGGGTCCATCAGGAGTACACTGTACGACGGTTTCGCTTTGCTTACGCTAATTTGGCCAATTAACAATCTGCGGCACGTGCGCTACACTTCATGCACACTTTCGTTAACCTTTTCTACGTTCTATTTCGTTCTATGACCTTGACGATCGAATCTTCTTCGCACCCTTGCGACAAAAGTGACACAAGTTAATAAACTTCGCTGTTCATAAACAACGTAAAACTGTTTCAATCATAATTGAATATTGTACATTTGAGCATACACTGATTGGAGCATGAGAAACGACACAAATGATGTTAATACGCTTTTGAAGACTTATGAAATAATATTTACATAATTGTGTCACTGGTGTTGCAACAGTGCGATTTGTCAGACGTTTCGATTGACCGTTCATGAAAAATGTTACTGATATTTCTACGAAAAGTCGAAAAATTTCGAACATCCTAAAGCTACGTCTATACTGAAGCAGTATCAAGCAACAACTTAGTTGCTTTCTTCTTGGTTCATTAAATGAAAGATTACAGTGTGGACATAGCTTATCCGTATCATTCTCTTGCAGATCCAGTACGGAAAATTTTATTTTTAAAAAATTCAAATTCCTCAACGAATCATTGTTTTATTAGTTGTAAACAATATAGCAACATTATGTACGGAATGCTCTATACTTTCAGACGAAGTGTCAACAAAAGATGGATCCTTTTAACGAAGAAAGTTGATAGAATTTAAAACAACAGTCGAAAGTCAGAAAAAGGTGTAGCATGTCTTTCGAGGCGTAATTGTGAGAATTCGATCGTTTTAGGTTCCGGAGAAAATTCATGTGGACTTATGATCCTTTATCGGTAAAATTTTATGATCCAAATCAGGTTGATTTTTATCTAGACAAAGCAATAATTATCTTTGTCTTGTTCAGAAGATTCGATTTTATATTCCCAATGTTTGCGCGGTATGAAAGATTTTAAGAATTTTTGAAACGAAAACCGTGTATGAAAGTAGATGAGTCTGTTCAGTGTGAACATGGTTGTTAGACTATTTTTGTAAAACAGTGCGGAATGTAGGATTTCGGATGTACCTGTGATAGGAAAGCCACATGAATTTTGTCCGATGATGGATGCAACTGATCCGCGAAATGGCTTCATAAATTTCATACGTGAGGCAGCCCAGCGAATTATCATAATTGCGCACGCTTATGTCCAGTACCGTGCAACGTGGTGAACAGGTGTCATCCCTACGCGCAGTGTGTATACGTAACGACGACCGGTGACTACGAGTGCCGCTGCAATGCCGACTTCGAGGGGGATGGTATAGAGTGCACGAAAATAGGTACGATTCCAAAGTATTGCACCTTTTATCGATTACAGTAACCGTTCACCAATAGACTTTTCTCACCGACGAAAATTGATCAGGACCAAGTTCGACCAACATCGGTAGTGGTCGTTGAAAAACGTTAATTTTACCATTTCGAATAAAATTGTTTAATATTCCATTTTGTCGATCGTAACGAATTAATAGAAATTATTTTCTGTTATTGGCGCACAGTTACGATCCACAAGTCAAAACAAAGCAATTTTGCAATTTATACAAATTTTCTCAACGTTTCGATCCAAGTGTAGATTATCTTCAAGAGAAATTTTGCGTCTGAAAAATACTGAATGTTGTACTAAGTGTTTCACCAGATCAGTAATAACCAGAAAATAATTTTCCACTGTACTTGCTATGTGTAAACTGTCTATATTGAGTATTTAAGTGTGTTACTGTATTCCATGCTGGTAGCAGCGTTTTGCTAATTCAATTACATTGTATTTCAATTACTAAGTGTTTTGATCAGATGTGTAATTGAAATACAATGTAATTGAAAGTGTGCCGCAGGCACGTCACAAGCAGTTAGTAAATTTATAAATAATAAATTCCTTCTGTTTGCCACCTTCACATGGATTTTTCAACCTGTTCTTGCCTGTTGCTTCATTTTTCATAATTCAATTACAATGTATTTTATAATTGTACTCCATTGCAATTATGAATTACATTGTAATATAATGGAATGGAGATCTGAATTACAAATTACAATATAATTAAATTACAATATAATTAAATTACAATTTAATTAAATTACAATTTAATTAAATTACAATGTAATTCAATTACTTTGTAATTATAATTCTGGAGTAATTCAATTGTAATTCTGCACAACTTTGGCTGGTAGGAACTAGACTGAACCATGTGAATGTAGGAGAGAACCAATGCACAAACACGGGAACGACGTATATTGACAAACAGCCAATCAGACACAGCGATCGAAAGTTCTTAAATTGATACTAGGTGGTAGACACTTTTGCTTATATACCATTTGTCGTTATGGTAAAAAATTTATATTCAATATATTTGACTCAATAATTTTAAAACACTGACTGTTTATTTGGTGGATGAGAACAATTCTTGAAACTTATTATATGAAAGGAAACTTTTATAATAATATAACAGGAACTAATTTTTGAAAATTGTTTTACACGGTCCAAATCAGTGGTCACGTGTGTGCGACGACTATGATTTCGTATTTTATATGTAAAGAAAACCAAATTCATCATAGGTGTAACGTGATTTAAAATTATAATAGAAACGTTATGTCAAATAGAAACTACAGTAATTGTTATCACACCAATCGTTTGTAACAAACATGTTAGCAGCGAGCATTTGTTATAATGAGATGCATATTTTCAGTAAGACTATGCATTCTTTTGTAACTTATATCAAGATATTCGTCAGTTGGTTGACATCAGCATTTGAGTTTATTAGACGACGTTCTCTGTAATGAACACCACAATGAGCTCAAAGACTTATCATCAAGGTTTGTCCCCTGACAGAAGAAAATTCAATAAAAAAATGTAAAATTATTAAAACACCATTGATTAATCAATTTTTGAAAATGTTGTTCACTCATCTTTCCACGATGAAATCACAATATTCTGCGAGCAAAACAAACATTTGTTTCATTCTTTAATAATTTTTGTAAATCTACAATAATATAAGGATGAAATTAAAATGATAACGTAAAGAATTCGTTTAAAGTTTCTACTATTTTTTAATCTCACTCATTTATAATTCCATTGAGAAAACAAACTGACCAGAATGAGAAAGATGGATGAGAATCGAGGAAAGAATAATTGTTGTCGATTCATAGTGATGTAGGTCGGACTGGTTCCGGTGAATTTAAATCGGTGAAATCTGCGTCGATAGTTTACGGACGAGACGACACGCGGAAATCGTACTCGTTGATGACGAGCGAACTGAAATCGAATTGTTATTCTGGCTCAGAAGTGTCCTGTATGGATGTGGACATCTGCGACCCGAACGCGTCCTGCCAGTACGAGGAACCGTTGGACAAATGCGTTTGCAATCCAGGATTTGAAGGCGACGGAAAGATTTGCAGTCCTATCGGTCGACATATTAAATATTTTTCACATTCTCCTTTGTCACCGTTTGGTGCATGCTCATCTGGCACCTATTTTATTTGCTTGTCTTGCACGCTGGAAACGAAAACGTTGCTTCTGCAGTCGCATGATCGCATGCTTGACTAGACAACGGTAGCTAGTCAATTGTAAAACATAATTCCAAAGATGTAAAAACACATTTCTTTGTTAAGCGGTCCTACTTGAGAACTACGATATTTTAAGTGGGAAATTTCTTTTTCTCAACCCTAGTTTCAAATTTTACGGAGATCTTTCTAAACGTGCTGCAGATATCGATTTTTTTTATCTAAGAGAAGAAAATTTTTATAATTTTTCCTCATACGTTTTGTTTCGAGAAAAAATTTTTCTCGCGATATTCGAAGGATTAGCCCATCGAGGACAAATATCACGTTGACGATATCAGTTTCATGTATGTCGTTCTTAAAGTTACAAGCATTATGATTGATGAGTATACTTTTTATTTTCTCGTAGAACTGAAGACTTTGATATAGATTCAGCTTCCGGACAAATATATTTGCAATATTTAAAAACTTCCTCGCATTCAAAGCTGAAATATGGATATGAAAATTCTTCCCGAACAAATCTTCCTGGACAAATTAGTCATAATTAACATAATTAAAGGATTACAAGGAGGAGTCCTTCATAGTCCTTTCTAGATTCGGAACAATCCTATACTTTTTTCTAGACATATACTTTTTTCCCCGTTGCACCCAGATACGTTACTTCATCCTATTCTGCTTAACCCGCTTGACAAACATGTTCTTGACATGAACAAGCATGCCTGATTGGAAGAAGTCTCACATCTTATTAACTATTTGAATCCAGTTTTGCAAACACAAAACAGAGTTACAAAGTCATAGAAGATTTTTGCCATCAGGAATCCATTGTAAAACTTTATCTCAACACTGACATAAAATTCAATCTCAACTCGATGTTATAATTGACTCTATAATTAATTTGTGAACCAGTGAAACGAGATACATATCTTTTTTCCTAGCAAGGAAATAATTCGCGATGCTCTGTAGTCTATAGTATATATATATGTATATAGTAGAGTATCGGGAGTAAAATCCTGTTGTACTTCGACAGTTGTACGTACGACGAGAAAAGCTGACACGTTAAAAGGTTATTAGGAGAATCGCTGGTACACGGGATATGAGATTTCCACGACAGCGATTTTCCAATTTCACGTTCGATGGCTGTACTATGACTCTGATTACTCTATTGGTACAAGTTGAGTGAGTACGTAGGATGTACTAAAAATAGCACAGAATTGTTGCAAAAACTTGACACGTTCGCTATCGGCACGCATTATCGGTCAAAAGTTTGTTGATAGCGTATATCAATGTCCATGTATCGAATTTGCAAGAAACCATTTGATTTGATCCATTTTATAAAAGAAGAGTCGCTATTCAATACCAACTGCTTAGTTCAAGGTCGCAGCTAGGTCGCATAGTCTTTGACTTTACATCAGCGATTTCCAACCTTTATGCTACTATGCCTTCCTGAAAAAAATAAAATTTTTTCTCCGCCTCCCTATGATTTACTTTTTTTAAAATCCATATAATAATGTAGACGTGTTTTATATAATAGAAGATTAAATTTCAGATTTGTAAAATATTTCTATTCTATATGATATTCATTTTATACAGATTAAACTGCTGCAATTTACTCATGCAATACTCAAAAGTTTAGTAATTTTTTTGTTATGAGATAATTTAATAACGTAAGAATTATTTTACATCACTGATATAGCAATATTTAGCGACGCCTCAAACTCGCCTCTCGAGTACTAAGGGTAAAAAATTTTCGACGCCTCGCTGGTTGGAAACCGCTGCTTTACATTGAAATACAACTTTTTACTGTTGAAAACATTGTTTAGGCAAACTATAAAAAGTGAATGAAAAATCTAAATTATAGACAACTCTGTACGTGTGTCGAGACATTGCTGTGTGAAGTTTCTTGGGTAGGAAGCAGTGGTAGCGAACGAGTTAATGTGTCCTCGGTATCAACACGTCCCCAGAAACATTGGCCGAAATAATTTTCGATATATCAACGTTCTTCAATGTTTGCTATACGTAATACTTTACTGTTGGCATACAGACGAGTGCAGCAAGAACGCGGACTGTTCGGAGGGCGAAAAGTGTTCGTACAATCCAACAAGCTCCCGCCACGAGTGCAGTTGCATGCCCGGGTACGGCATGGTGGATGGACGTTGTGTGGTGTCTGATTGCTCGACGAACCCGGCCCAGTGTCACGAGAATGCTCAGTGCGTGTCAGCCAGCAACGGTGGCTACCAATGCGTCTGCATCGACGGCTACAACGGCGACGGGATACGTCAGTGCGTCGAGGATCACATCGGCTGCAACGTTCTGAATAATTGCGGCAGGAACGCGGTCTGCGGCTACAACCAGAGCTCTGCGAACTTCGCGTGCACCTGCCAACCGGTATGCTTATTATTGCACTCGGTGTCTTAGACGTTCGCGTTGCTGTTGGTTATCGATTTCGTATCACCTCCGTCGATATTACCTCGCAAATTAGCGGTGGCAACACGTTTACCGTCGTGTTACTACCCTCAAAGAGCCACAACGCCGAAATAGTTGCTAAAATCGAGACTGGAAAGTTCACATTTAACACAGTGGTTACTTCTCAGTGGCTAACCCTTACTCTACGATGTGACAGTCAACGTGTTATATGTTCTCTACTCCAAATCCATCCTTCCGCAAATCAATTGCACCAATTAGGAATATTTAATATTAATTACACTTGGAACAATCTCCCTTGAGTTCAGAAGAAGTCGCCATGCACAGGAAGGTAAAGCGACGTGCTGCGTGACGTAAGACGTGAACGGTGTCTTTACTGCGAGGGAAAAGTAAGCCACGATACTCAATACGCTTCAATAAGTACATATACATATCTGCACACAGTTTTCATACATTTGTCACGTCCGGTGGTCCATCCAATACAGGAAGTATTAATAAAAAAAAAAAATTTCTTATTGTTACGTCCCAGATATCATTAAATTTGGGATAAAGCGCAGTTTCGAACCTTCCTGCATTCACCGGCTTCGGTTCGGGTAATTGAGGATTCTTTCGTTAAACAATTGGCTCTAATTAGGGATTTATAATGTGAAGTTCGAAGTTAGGTATTCAAAATGAGTTGACAATTTATTTAGTTGACAAAAGAAAAACAATATTATATTTTAACTAGAAATTCGGGATACATTGTGTTATTGGGATATTAATAATTAATTGTTAGTATTTACCGTGTTGTTGTGGTTACCGCAGTTTTAACTCCTTTAATCCAAGTTTTTTGTGTGGTTCAACAGAACAAACTGAACAAAAACTGAACTGAAACTTGAACAAAAGAAAACGAAACGAACTGAAACTAAAAAAACTGAACTTGAACAACAGAACAGACTTTGAAATTATGAAATTAGACTGAATTATAGAATTGGACTGACTGCTCTTGACGATGGGCAGTCCCCCTTTTATAGTTTCTTTATTCTTTGTTCTGAGCTTTATCTTTGTGGGAACGGATGCATCTTCTTCTTCGCAAAGGTTTCTTATTAATGTTGTCGTCTGCATTTTGGTCAGATTTCGGTTCTCCACGTTCAGTTCCATAAAGTCTTTAGTGCTGTCTAGGTTTTGTTTATCCTGGACTTCTTTTATAATCTGTGCTGAGTATGGCCTACGGAATCTTGGCTTGTCTAATCGTATTCTGATACTAATTCGGATTGTTTTTAGTAAGTTCTACTTAGTTCTATCGTTCGTAATATGATATAACATACGATACATTTTTAATATTATGATTAATATTAGTGTTAAAATTCTATTACCCTGCGCAACACTATGAGGGATTAATAATAATTATTATTCAAAAATATTAAATGCATGAATTTTTTTTTTTTATTAATACTTCCTGTATTGGATGGACCACCGGACGTGACACATTATAAATTCAATGAATTGGTAAATACGTTTGAGTAAGTACTTGATAAAATTTTTAATTTCTTAAGAATTGATCTACATTTGGTTTGATTTTTTTTTTTTACAAAAACTTGCTTGAAAATATCTCATTTGAAAAAGAATGAATTTTGAGTGCAAAACCTGTAGAACTTCGAGTATCGCGACTCCCATAAATGGGAAATATTTCTTTCTTTCCATTTGTCATTGCCATTTGTGAATTCTCATGGAAATATACTTGGTGTATCGAGTGTGGTTAGAAGGTTTAAAGAATACTCCGTATTATGCATCTTAACAAATTACTTATCAGTGAGTCGCTTCTATAGAATAGGTGGATTTAATCATTTTTAGATTGTACTATCGATTTATATGAAAGAAATTTCAATTTCTACGACCTGGTATAGCATAGCCACTTGACTTGACCACAGATTCGGTACGCAGCTAGAGAACCACTCTGCCGAAAATCGCGATCAAGATCACCAGTGGAAATTACTGTGTTTGCTAATGTGATAGTTTAGAGGGAGCCGAGTGTAACCTAACTCAGGAACTCCATCAAGTAGTAACAGACTCCACGAATCAGCCAGCGCATGGATGAACGCGTCAGGCTAGACTGTCACTGTACTATCCGACGGTTTATGACCAGACATCGTCGTACAGAACAATGGACTGGGTCGACATGCAGCGATATTTAACACTGACGGGATTGCAGTTCCCTCGTACCCAAATTAACCACTTGAACGAGTTCAAATCTCTTTGTCGATATACACACACGCCACATACTCCGATAAACTTTGAACAAGAAACAACTCTATACAGGGTGTTTACCTACAGGTGGGAGAAAATTGAAGGAGTAGTTCTCGACGATAATCTAAGACAAAAATGAAGAATAAAAAAATTGCGATTTCGGCTTCGTTAATTAGATATTAGCAACTAAAGATTGGCCCAAAAAGCGGCAACATTTCGACACAGCTGTACGTTACGTACGTCACACAGGCGCGCGACAGTCATGTATCAAGTGACAGTTGCATGCATACCTTGGTTCTCATTTGGGGCCCCAGCGAGGTGTAAATGTTTATAAAATCGTTGGACGACATTGAACCTACCTACTCGTTAAAATCCACAAGGGCATTTCTAATATCCGCCCTATGGAATTATCGAGTAGAAGGGGTCAATGCCCTTTCACTTTTAAATTCTTCTCACACAAATCCATAAATCCTTATTCTGCACTATAATTTTTCATATAACCGAACTTAAATACTCGAATAAACGCTCTAGCACTATTTACAATGTCATACACACGCACTACGAGTTTACTGAGGAGTTTATTTTGAAACGAGACTCGCTCACAGACGGAAAAAACAACAAAAAAAAACAACTAGAACTATTAATAATTAAAATTAAACTAAACTAAATCTTAACAGAAGAAATTAAATAAAATCGTTGCAACGAACGTTAGATATTTGGCGATCACAGCCAGAATGAGAAAGAATCGCGATGTTCGCTGAAACAGGACACACATGAGTTGGCATACTAATGCGCGATGTTTGCGCGGGCGTTCGCTGTAAATCGGCGGGTTTTTGCTGTTGTAGATCGGCATTTGTTTTATCGATTGGGCTCAGGCATTGACTTCATCAGCTGTCTTGAATCAGTGTGCATACGGATGCTAGCTTGTACGAACGATTCTTCTCGCACGCGTCGAAGATTTCCGTTTGCAGAAATCGCATGACCTCAAAGATATCCGTTCCGTCGGTGAATCGGTCCTCATGCGAGTCTCGCGTCGTAAATCAAGTTCAATAAAGTGCAGTGTTTCAACATTAAAGGATTACCAGTTCTTCACATTCTCCACATTCTTCTTAGTAAACTCGTAGTGCGTGTGTATGTAATGGTAAATAGTGCTAGAGGGTTTATTCCAGTATTTAAGTTCGGTTATATGAAAAATTATAATGCAGAATAAGGATTTATGGATTTGTGTGAGAAGAATTTAAAAGTGAAAGGGCATTGACCCCTTCTACTCGATAATTCCATAGGGCGGATATTAGAAATGCCCTTGTGGATTTTAACGAGTAGGTAGGTTCAATGTCGTCCAACGATTTTATAAACATTTTCACCTCGTTGGGGCCCCAAATAAGAACCAAGGTATGCATGCAACTGTCACTTGATACATGACTGTCGCGCGCCTGTGTGACGTACGCAACGTAGATCTCTGTCGAAAGTGTTGCCGCATTTTAGGCGGATTTTTAATTGCTAATATCTAATTAACGAAGCCGAAATCGCAATTTTTTTATTCTTCATTTTCGTCTTAGATTATCGTCGAGAACCACCCCTTCAATTTTCTCCCACCTGTAGGTAAACACCCTGTATATCTGACGGATAGACTGTCTTTCTTCATGCGAAATACAGTATTTTATGCATATAAGTCCCTAGCACGGGTCTGCCGAGGGACATATATGCATCAGGGACACTATTCTTTGAGTTTTGCCGAACGTAGAGAAGGACAGCCGAGCTCGAGAAGCCTTGGTCGCCGAGGTAAACACTCAAATGTAAACACAATGAACACAAAATTTCCAACTTCCTTATTTTTCATTATTTTTTTATGGAACTTGAAGTTCCATATTTGTGGCATTTTTCTGATTAAAATGATACCAAATATGATATAATTCCGATGATATTTACTTGTGTTATATACAATTAAAGTAACTGGCCCGTGGAAGGATAGCGTATGGGAAAGAAAGAGACGCAGAGAGTCGGAGTCGGCGGCACACTTCAAAGGCTCGCGCGTGCTTACAATGTAATACCAATGGATAACTTTTTTTATTATTACTTATTTTTTTATGGGACTTTTTTTTAATAGATTTGTGACATTTTTCTGATTAAAATGATACCAAACACGATATAATTCGGATCATATACACGTGTACGGACATTAAGAGTCAGGGACATGTATACCGGTGAGTCAACGGTACTGCACAAGTAAATATCATCGGAATTATATCATATTTGGTATCATTTTAATCAGAAAAATGCCACAAATATGGAACTTCAAGTTTCATAAAAAAATAATGAAAAATAAGGAAGTTGGAAATTCTGATTAGGCGGTCTCACCGAGACACCCGAGCCGCATGATGTCATATTTCTCGGCGACCGAAGCCTCTCGAGCTTCGCGGCCCCTCAAGGGGGTATACCCCGCAGTAGTGGGGATAGACCAGGGACTTTTATGGCTCAGACTTTTGGGACATATATGCATAAAATACTGTAAACGTTTTCAATGAAAATTTTATTCAATTATTTTAAAGAAAGTATTACGTGGGTACTCTTAAATTCTTCTAATTTTTCCAGTATTCCGAGTGGCAGCCACTCGTTTTTGCCATAAATGCATACAATCTGCAGCCTATTGGTGAATATATGTATGTTCTGAATATAATGTAGATATTGTAATTATTAGAATGCAGATGTTTACTCAAAATATATATTGTCGGTATTGATTGCAAGTCACAGGAGCCACGTAGACAATCATTTCTCTTCTTAACAATTCGAACGGGTTAAAAATAGTATAACCGTTTTTCTCAATTCCTTCATCTTTTCACTGTTTTTTTTGTGCTAAATGCATAAAATCTACAGTCTAGTAGTAATTATTAGATCGATCTCTTCGGTATTAAATAGAATCGTTGGGTGATGTAGATCTTCATGCAAAATAAAAAATGTCCGAATTAATAGTAAAAAATCTAAGTTCGATGAGAATGTAATTCCTTTTTTTAGTGATCGTAAAAAATCAAAAATAGTTAAACCATTTCCTTAAATTATTCTAATGTCTCTTAAGTTTTGTATTTGATCTATTTAATTTTTTTTATAAATGCATAAATCCGTAGTCTGGTGATGTATAACAGTTGTATTCTACAGTCGAATATTTGACATGCGACTACCTAATGGTTTTACATGGAGGGTTAAATTATTCAAATTTGGCCGTTACATTTAAACTCTTTTTTTTAATTTGGTTTACTTTTAAACCAATGACCATAAAAGGTGTTAGGTAGCGGCCATTTTTGAATAATTTTGCCCTCCATGTAACTCTTCAAAAATTGAATAGCGTTCTTCTAAACTAATTTTTACAAACACTTTTTTCAGTATTGCAAGAGGTATTTCTAAACTAACGAACTTGGCCGTATTGTGTTTGATCTCACAACTTTTTGCGGGCATAGAGAACTTGGCTCCTGTTTACAGATGTTTTTCTTGGGATTTCATCAATTTTTGTTGATTGTTTTTTTCATCAGTATTTGTTGCGACTTCGAAGCTAATAAAACGTATACTTATGTATATTATGTTGCTACGTTCGATCCTACGTACCTATTTCGTAATGTCTTTTTTCCAATACAACCCTTTTAGGGTGTAAAATTTCAAACTTTGATAATTATTCCTTTGAGTGTTTGTTCGTAATGCTTTATGTCCTATATCTCGGAAGCTACTAATGTTGGAAGATTAATGTTTTGTCAATATTGAGACACGATAACATTTAACAAGTGTACGAATTTACATCTCTCTATCTGCCTCGAGTTCCGAGTTACAAGTCTCTAAAAACGGCTAAGGTGTTTCGTGTAAAAGGAGGTAGTGCGAGAACTTGGCTGGTGCACTACCGTGTACCTAGATAGAAAGATTGACGTGTTTGATAGAGGTAGCTTGAAGAATAGGCTTGAGAAAAATACACAAACATCGCCGTAAATAGTCTAGAGCAAAACAATAATACCGATGAAAAAAATCGACTGATTTCCAGGGATTTTACGGCGACGGGTTTACGTGTTTTCCTCAATCGTCTTGTCGACGTGATCCAGCCCTTTGCTCGCCGGATGCGACATGCGTACCAGCTGGGGACAATCAGTTCGCCTGTATGTGCAACGAGGGCTACACCGGCGATGGGACGACCTGCAAGCTTGGACCGAAACACGAGTCGAACTTCCTGCTGGTCAACCAAGGAATGGCCACGATGAGGATACCGTTCACACCGACCTACGACAACCCGGGCAGCCCGATCAACATAGCGTACCAGCAAATGGCCATCGCGATCGACATCGACTGTCTGAATGGGAAAGCGTACTCCAGCGACATCACCGGTAATTCGTTGATATTCCGACAACGGTCTCCCAGTTTCCACTGTGGAGGCTGTCAACTTAGACTGCAGCCGGGGCCGTTATAAAGGTTATAACCGGATAAAGTGGTCAAATGTACCCCCATATCAAATTGACCTTTCTTCATAACATTGGATAGGACTCCCAAATAGCTTTGCGCAGTGGCGATATCGTAACCAATGATACCGATCGCAACTCTACCGAGGTACGATTATTGCTAGTTGCGGACTCCCAAATAGATTTGCCAGTCGTCCGAGTTTCCCCGGATTTATCTTACTTTTTAGTACATCCACGGACGTCCAGGGGGACTTTCTTTAAGGATCCGGATTTTTCGTTGTAACTTGCTCACACTTGATCCACTATCACTAGTCATTCCCATGTGAAATCGAACAATTTTTGGAGTACTGTTTCGGATTCTGTTTAATTTTAATTTGTTGTAGTCTTTAGTGATCTTTAAACGAATCTCAAAGGATTTTTTGATATCTTGAAAATTGTTGATTTTACAGACATGCAAAGAAATTTGTCACCCTGTTCTCATAAAATTATAAGGCTAGAACCTTAACATCTAATCAAAACCTGTGTAACAACGATATGCAGTTGTCCGGCTCTAAAATGGTTGAAGTTTCTGACTATGTTTGGGCTTGCGAAAGAGGGTCACTAGCGATCGAACAAACTTCACGCGAGAATTAGAATGCAATTTTCCGCGAGACCCCCAGCGCGGAACTGGTCCCACCAAAGAATCGACCGCGGTCTAGATGAGATTTATTTTACAGGCAATCGAATAACCGAGTTGAATTACAACGGATCAATGGCCGAGACGTTCCTGCCGAAAGTAAGCAGTCCCGAGGGACTGGCGGTCGATTGGGTTTCGAGAAATATTTTCTGGACCGACTCCGGCAAGACGACCATCGAAGTAGCGAGTCTTGAGACGAAGAAACGCAAGGTCCTCGTTGCCGACGGACTGGTCAATCCTAGGGGAATAGCTGTCCACCCGTTCCGGGGGTTAGTATCTCTCTTTCTAGGAGAATGGTCCTAGGATTAAGCAACCGGATCCGCGAATAACAGAAACCGGGGTCTAAAGTAAAGATTTAACTTTGGACTGGGATTACGCGGAACCTGTCACGCTGAGCGCAAAAATTTGTGTAACCAAATCTTATTTAAATATGTGACATTATTGATTAACATTGACATTATCACAGTTGCTCTTCGTGATAAGTAATAGCAATGTTGTTGATAAGAGGGTAATGGTGGTAGCTATTATCGTCTCAACGATCTTTTAGCGGAAAACAGATTACACATCGTAACAGTAAATGAAACAAGGTAAAACAATTGTATTCGTACAAAAAATGGAGCTGCATACAAATCAAATTCTATATAAATATTATACTACTTTTTTCGGATTACAGATTATTTGGTTTCACAACTGTAGGTAACATATAAATCATGTTATCTAGCGCATTCTTCGTGTGCCGAATCGTTACACCCTGTGCACTGCACTCATTTTTCATCTGGCTTACAGGAACTGTATGAATCGAGACATACACGGCAATAATACTCCTTATCTTTCTTATCATTACATTCTTCATTCCTGTTCTTTTACCTTTTAGTTCATATTTTGCTGTCACGAGTGTCAGTTTATATGATCGACCTTATTTCTTCCCTATTCCTTTTATCTAACTCTATTTATCAAGAAAATAACCGATCTATCACTGCTGCATTATTTCGGATAATCGAGGTTCTACATTTACAATGTTACTCTTGACCTCGGATTCTTCTAATGTCATTGAGACTAGAAAAAGGAGTAATTATTTAGAATTGGTGTGACCTCATATGACCTAGAAATTCGTTGTCAGATATGTTACCATTCGGGACAATTTCTTTATAACGGCGCCGATTTTGCTGTCCGCGCTTAACGGTGAGCGCTCAAGTGGTTTTGCTACGAATGTTTTAATAAATTTCATTAAAATTACAACATTTATTTTTTATCCTTGATACTGTCGGTGCCAGGGACCAACGCCGCGTTTAGCGTGTTAAAATAATGACCTTGACAACATATATCAAGGTCACTGAAATTGGTATGGCAGTTGGCTTTTTACTACAAAGGAAAGACACATTGTAATCGGTAGCAATGAACGAAATTTCAACCGGTTTCAGGAAGATATTTTGGTCCGATTGGAACCGTGCCTCGCCGAAATTGGAATGGGCCAATGAGGACGGGACCAGCCGGGCAATCTTCCTTCAAGGAGGTTACGTCAAGCTGCCGAATTCATTAAGTATCGATTGGGCGACGGATGAGCTGTGCTGGGCGGATGCCGGAACGTTTACGATAAGTAAATACAGAACTCCCAGTCGAATTTCTCTGCTAATAGACGCACAGATCCCTCTAACTCGATAATCCCCCCCGGTCCGCTGGGGTACCGTTCCGGTTTTTGATGATTGTTCGCAGGCTGTATGAACATCGAGAATAGGGAGATCAACGTAGTTGCGAACGAGCTCACTTACCCCTTCGGACTAGCGATCACACAGCAGAATTATTACTGGACCGACTGGAAGACGTAAGCGATCGAACCGACCTTTTTCTTGACCCGGGGAACTTTATACGTTTACCAGACAGGGAAATAAATGACAGTTCAACTTCTTCGAATCGGTCTTTCGTCGACGGATAAATAACGATTCGGTCATTTATTCCCTGTCAATCTAATGACCTCGGCAATGATGGAAGACCGCGGCTTAATACATTTTAATAGAGACACCGCCAGAGACCCTCCCATCGCCCAGTGGGGCATTTGGCCTGATAAGTTGGAAAAAAGTCGATTTCCAAATTTTACACAAGTCGTATAAATGATGCAATCCGACGCACAGTGGTCCCGGAGCCCGCTTTTTGTGGCCAAAATTCAATTTTTCGACTTTTAAATTTCAACAAAATTTTTTTCCCCTCGTAATAAGAACACTTGAAAACCTCGAAATTCTAAATATTAGGTCTTTCGGATAGCTTTCCGAGCAAATATAGCGTTTGAAGTTCACAATTATGAAATTGGAGGAACAACTAAATAGTTGAATTATTCTTTACACACTGCTAAAATGAAAATTTGTACTATATTTTTGTATGTGTGTGAGCACGTATATTTCAGTTACTTAATGGTAATATAAGCATGTTTCAAGCAATATACGGAGGACATAAAGTTAAGTGCACACACACACAATGTAAACTTTAGGTAGAGTTTTAAAAAAATGTTGAAAAATGTTACCACTCAGACTTGATTTTTCTGAAAGTTTAGACCTTTAACATATACACATGTAAATTTCAGCTGCACCTTCCTGCGCTTTATAATTCTACGTGTATTTTAACAAGCAGACGTTCGCGCGCGAGGTACGCACTCTAATGCTAAAAAATTAAAATAAAATAATATCAGTTAATTAATTAATAATTAATAACAAAATAATATTAGTATTTATATATTATTATTATTAATTATTAATTATTATTTTCATTTTTTTTTAACGTATATATTTTTTACATCGTAATATTCTAACGGGTATAAAAGACGAATCCAGCGACCTATAATAAAATAACATAAAATCTTGATATAACGCTACAATAGTTTTGGCCACAAAAAGCGTGTTACCGGACCACTGTGCGACGTAGCGAAAGGTCTGAGGAATAAGGCTTCAGTATTGTTTTTTACCACGTTTTTATTTTATTTCTACGCCTGTGCAGTACACACTTCGCGTTCTTAAACAGTCTCTGAGACAGCGTTATTTCTTTAGTGATTTTCAAGTGTTTTAAGGAAATTGAGTTTTGAGGAAATTACTATTTGAACATAATCCATTACTGTATAAGTATTTTACAATTTATAAAACTTGTCGATTATGTTACATAAAATTTCATTTAGTTAGTCTTAAATGTCGAAATGTATTTTTGATTTTCTAATTTTGTAGATGACGTTAAGACGAATTAAAACATCTACTATTATGACCTTGAGAAATACCCCAGTGCGCATCGGTTACTGCAGTCGGGTTTTTCAAAAGAGATCCCTTTGTGTATAGGATGTCATCTGACAAGACAACATGTTCAAGTTACACAAGCCGAGTTTCATGAAAGTATTACGAAAGGAAACTCTTAGAAAAATATTCTACACGTATTTGTTTTTCGCATATCGTCGCAAGCAACGTAAATACATTTATTTTTAAATACAGTCCTGATGACTCGACCTGAACTGCGATAATCTCAAGTTATTCACCCCACTCCAAATGTCGAAATGTCATCAGTAGACTGCAGATCTTTATGCAGATAATATAATATACAGTTTCATGAACTACCTTACAGAAATTGATATCGGAAAAGGATTACTACCGCCTCATAGAATTTCCATTCTATCTCAGAGCAGATAAGAATCTCGTTAAACTATTTCAAACTTTTTATTTTACTCCACTAACACGTTGCTCGCTGCGTGTACCGTTTCTCGGCAAACCTTACATTCAGGTCAAATAATATTTCCGTCGTTGATAGATGAAGATGCAAGAAAACATTGGAAATGATTGAACATTCATCGAATTCTCTATTATTTTTATTTCTTATATAATTCTCTATTATATAAAAAGTCGATACTCCCTGAAACTCCAGTGTTAAGTGCAACCCTTACGTTAGCGTTGTTCCTTAAATTGAAAATTCACCAATTTTCACCGTACCGATAATATCTGAACTCTTTATTATCCCAACATTATTTATTGTCCGTATCAATACGGAAATAATCCAGCAATTTAATTAAATTGCTGTTCTATTATACGAGTTATCCACATCGCAGTTATTCACGTATACTTTGACTGATTGAGATTCTATTGTGAAATGTCTGATTTCTTTCTCTTGGGATTGCAACATCGAGTGCTTCGTTTTACACTATTAAGTGAAATTGAATTTCTATATTCCTATTAAAAAGTAGCAAATCTGCTTTCCATTATTTTGAACCACAGTAAAACAAATTAGAGACAAAGAGATTAGAATCGTAGAAGTCCTTGAACATTGGTATGAGAGTTAAAAAGTAAAAGTTCATTGTTGAATCTGAAGTGTTCGCGGTGGTGCAGGCGGTTATTATTAGACTGCGAATCTTTACATAAAATATAAATTGTTCGCATGAATTGCAAGATATACGAACCAATTAGAAATTTTAGCGGTTTTATTAAATTGTAAGACATATATTGATACCTGAATGACACCCACCCCTGTTTGTCATTCACATATAAAATCCTCAGTGTCTAGTTACCGGAGTCTAGTTAGTCTAGTTAGGGGTGATAGTTAAAGTTCTTCTTTCGGAAAAGAGACCACGTAGCCGGACAGAAATAGTAAGATATTTGTGTGTGTGGGCTGAACTCACTGATCTGTATACTATGGATTGGAGATTCCCATAAGGCTCCTGTATAGCAGTTGAAACAAGTAGAAGAAGGCAATTCCGATGCCACCGCCACCATATCTAAACGAATGTACTAAAAGAGAAAGCGCGAAGCGCTATATAATACGAATTGCTTGTATGATGGTTGAAATTCAGTAAAGTCAATCAGAGCAAATGAAAATCATGAAAATAGTAATATAAATATATAAATGTAATATTAAACAAACTAAAATGAAGTCCGCAAAAAGTGAATTTGAAATAAATCTCATTTACCTAAAAATCATTGGCACCCGACCATATTCGCATCCGTGATGAGAGCCTGTAGTGAAAGAATCTATGGATTAAAGAATCTTAATTTTTGTTTGTTAAATGTTTAAATGCGTTCAAAATTAATAAACTTTTAGTATTATGAACTAAATTTCATTTAATTTAACTTTATCCCAAACAAAGTAAACGACAAAAGGCAAATATTTCAAATTCACTTTAGTTTGTTTAATATTACATTTATATATTTATATTACTATTTTCATGATTTTCATTTGCTCTGATTGACTTTACTGAATTTCAACCATCATACAAGCAATTCGTATTATATAGCGCCTCGCGCTTTCTTTTTTAATACATTCGTGTCGCGTCGGCGCACTGATATTATTTCAATAGTGCGTCTGCGCGTGGCGAGGTGAGGCAAAGTGTAGAGCTTCACGGGTGATCGTGGGGTGCGGAGAGAAGTACATAGTTCACCCATTTAGGTATGGTGGAGCCACATGAAAATTGGCCAAATCTTCTTCGAATTTTTTCAGGCATCTCCAATCCATAGTATACAGATCAGTGGCTGAACTTTAGAAACCCCCCCCCCTTTCCTTTCGATATGTGACATACGTCATTCTATTCGTTTTGACATGCTGAACATAGAATGCACGTGTCGTTTTTGGCTGAAATGAATAGTTTTCGAGATATTCGTGAAAAACTGTAGTTACTATACATTGAATTTTGTGTATACGTGCAAGTCCGTTCTGTGCGTACGCGTAAACACGATGCGCGTTGACACGATTGTCAACTGTTTCTACAGATATATCACTACAATCGTTGAACGGTATATATACCGAGAGAACTTTTTAAAACATATGATGATGAAGAGTGAGTACATATTACAACAATACCACACACACCCACCCAGTGTTTCTGAGAAGAAGGTTCGGTTGGAAAAATCGTGCGAACAGAATGAGTTGTGGTTAGGTCGTGGAGGGGGCGGAGAGGGCTGGTCGTCAGGCCAGCCCGACCACGCATATGAAAATCCAGGAGTAGTCTTTCAAAATTGAATGCTCATCCTATATGTGTACAAATATAAACAGTTATTAAATCACTAATGTATAATGTATTTTTTAATGTAAACAGTTGACGAGCGTTCGCATCGTGTTGACGCGCACGTACAGCACGGTCGTGCACGTATACACAAAATTCAATGTGTAGTAACTGTAGTTTTTCACGAATATCTCGAAAACTATTCATTTCAGCCAAAAATGACACGTACATTTTGTGTTCAGCATGTCAAAACGAATAGAATGACGCGTGTCACATGACGAAAGGAAGGGGGGTTTTCTAAAGTCTTACCGATATTTGGAATGCTGTGTTATTTACCGTTTGCAGCCACAAAATCGAGGTTGCCATGAAGAGCACCGGGAACAGGAAGCCGGCCATATCGATACCACCCGGAGGAAGCGGTAAATTATACGGAATAGTCGTCGTTCCTGAGTCCTGCCCAAGAGGTAAATCAAGTTTTACATCAGCGCGCGACGTGCGCCGCGGCGCGGCTGAAATTGATCGCTATCCCTTAAAAGTACATAAAAGCGTTGGCCAGCGGCGGCGCAGCCCGACACCGCCGCCATTGATCGACGGTAACTAGATTAATACAGCAATTACTTGTCTGCCGCGACAGTGACGAACGCCTGCAAATACGAGAACGGAAGGTGTAACAAGGACCAATTGTGTCTGCCCGATGGCCAAGGCGGCAGGACGTGTGCGTGCGCGGACGACGCGTCAGGACCTTGCATCGATTCTCATTAACAAACCTAATCCATCGACAGAATCGAAATCCGGCGACGCGAAACTCGGACAACGGCACTATCGCATAGTGGTACCAAAGAAAAATATAGCAGCTCGGCACGAACATAATTTTTTTAACAGTTTAAACGGGTTGCGTACCAGTTTTGACGATTCAGGCATGAGGGACAATCAACCACTTTTTTTATACATGATATTATTTTTCCCTTAAAATTCAGTGGTATACATCTTATTCTATAATGTTAGAGATTTTCTGAAAATCGAGCTTTATATGTTTGACTGTTTCGCGTTGGTCGTGATGTCACTCATTAAGTCGCGTGTAAATTATAATATTATTTCTTTGTATGTTTAGTTTGTCGTCCATGTTTTCGAGTAACATACTTTTTGTATCTAATATAACCGCAGCGTGGAGCTGGCTGTATGGTGCTGCGGCACGATGCCGCGTTATTTAATAAAAGTTTAAGACGTAACATTGCAGCTTTATTTTTCCCATTCCCTTTCATAAGTAATTACAAAGCTAGTTTGATTTGTTATCTGTTTGAACTTTGATCCACCTATTCTTATTGTAAATGCATATACATATTCGCAGTTTTGTTGTGAGTATGTACATGTGTATTAATAACTTTTTGTAATTTTTGTATCATGAAGACATTGAAGAAAACCGAAATATATATATGTATACGTATTATATTAAATGATAATGCCAATTTGACCCCAAAGAACCAATCAATTTAATAAAAAGAGTGTCAGTCGTCTATAAAAAATGTAAAACGAAAGCAATTTAGTCGATGCTGGATGAATAGATGAAAGAATGAATAGACTAGAAGCACCAGGGCTACGATAAAAGAAATATTTCATGAAGCTTGCACGGCTTCGTTAGTCAAAGGGCTAATAGCTAATAAACGTTGTCGCCGGTTTTTCTTTAGACAACAATTAAATGCGTGGCGAAATTGATTGAAGCTTCGGTTACTTTATTCAGTAACTTTCGCTCTAAATGCATAAAGATCGCCAATATATTCCATACATATTAAGGGGGAGCATTCCGCGAAAAGTCAATCAATAATTATTTTTCAAGTAAAATCAAGCTACGTGGTTTTATGGCACTTTTTACGTTGATGTTAATGGTAATGAATAAACTGCGGATTTCCTGCATTTATACGAAACATGAACATATGGAATAGAAAACTACAGATATTTAAAGGTTCTAAGAGTAATGTTTCATTATTTGCGAAGTATTACAATTGTTGATACAAGAAATCTATTTTTACTTGGCTGTTGTTATTCACAACCTCCTTTATGTTATGCAAAATCAGTGAAAATCATCAACCTTGAGGACTGTTTTGCGTTTTTTACATGGATGATGACCGAAAAATAAAGTATATCAAATATTTGTCCGGAAACTGCTTTTCACTAAAATTTCATTAAAATAGATTTGTACGTCATACACTGAGATTAATGGGAAATTAAATTTTTAAAATCTTAAATCAATCTCACCATTATTCATCGGCAGCACATCGAATTTAAGAGCGGCGTCTGGTGTTTTTGGCGGGCGCATTCGTGCTACTAGTGTGCGTGCGACAGACGCAACCACATATACGTACACGAGAATTACAAGGGTCCGGGAAATTACTTCTGAATTCGCAGTAATGCAAAGACTGGGTTTCTTATTAGTCAAAATCGGTAAATGAAAGATCAGTCTATGGTGGAAAGTATTTCAAAAGCCTTTCTTTTTACGTTTACAGCACGTAATTCTCATTATTCGTCAGCATTTTAGTGGAGCAGCAAGTAGCAACGGCAGCATAAATATGTTCACAAGTCGCGTTGCATCTCACGGCATATTCATGCTGCCGTTGCTACTTGCTCCTCCACTAAAATGCTGCCGAATAATGAGAATTACGTGCCGTAAACGTAAAAAGAAGGGCTTTTGAAATACTTTCCACCATAGACTGATCTTTCATCAACCGATTTTGACTCATAAGAAACCCAGTCTTTGCATTACTGCGAATTCAGAAGTAATTTCCCGGCCCTTGTAATTCTCGTGTACGTATATGTGGTTGCGTGTGTCGCACGCACACTAGTAGCACGAATGCGCCCGCCAAAAACACCAGACGCCGCTTTTAATGGTAACCCAAATTAAAAAATTTTTAATAAATTTCACTATTATTCATTTATCTAAAACAGCGATTCTTAACCGGTGTTCCGCTTGATTCTGCAAAATATATTGTCTATAATATATTTATTTCTACGCGGGATGTTTTTATATGTTTCTTGGATCATTAATTTTGGCGTTCTGCAAATTTTTCATATAATCAAGTGTTCTTTGACTTCAAAAAGATTAAGAACCACTGATCTAAAGAATTTGAAACAGACACGAAATTGTAAAAATTTTAAAACATTATGCACACATTTTGTTAAATTGCGTAGCTCTTAAGAAATCGAACGACGAGCGCGTGTTTTTGTTTTTTGTATTTCCCCGAAGTCGAAGAACTGGGCAAGAGCCATTTGTTTACGTTTTTTCCTACTGCAGGTGTCTCCGAGGAGGCTTGTTGTGTGCGTCTGTGTGCGTGTGAGCGCGTAGCGGTCGAGGCGTCCGAGACGCGAGTTTAGTTGGTTGTTTACCATTGGCCCACGAGGTAACCCGTAAGACAATAATGCGTGAACATCCTCTTTCACCAATACCTTTTATTTCTTAATCCTTAATAACCCCGTTATTAGTGGTTCTATTTGAACACATTTTCTTATTAAGTCTCACAATTTAGATAAGGTTAGACTAGAAAAAATCAAAGGTGGAAAAATAAGAACTGCCATGATGTGCACGTAGAAAGTAAAATTTCCAGTGAATGAGCTGCCTCAAACACCATTAGGGTAATTTCCGCGTGTCCTCCGATTGATTCATCCGGCAGCGGAGCTTGCGAGCACTTGGTCGCGTAAAGTGGCGTCACCATCGAGCAGAAACGGAACCAAGTTTGCCGCACGTTCGAATGAGCAGGGAAACGAGAGAATCGCGAATGGGAGATAAGAAGGCGAGGGATGGTTGAAGAGACAAAGCTTAATGTCAGAAACGATGACGGGTGTTACAGTAACGGTTGGCCGATGCCTTGCTAGACGGCGCGGCGCGGCACGGCTGCGAAGTTGTCGGCGTGATAATGAACCTTCGGTTCAGCTTTCGCGCGGAGAGTTCTTTGTTCGCGCGAATAAATAAACTTCCGGCGTAATAATGCGCGAGCCCTCGCCGTCGAAGGGGAGGCCAATTACCGTGTTCATTATCGCCGTAACAGCCGCCCATTTCATTTTCCCGTCGCTACATTAAGTTAATAAGCAACTACTTAGAAGCATAATAAGAATAACACGGTTGGTAGCCGCCGCATAAAAATATAGTTCGCCGGTTGCCTACGATCAATTATCTTTTCATAACGGTGATTAAACGACGGCGAGGAAGCGGGACGAAAGGGGACGAAAGGGGACTCAGTCTTCTGTCTGTGAAGTATCATCCCGTTGGAAAAAGGCAGCGCCGGGCGTTCGGACCCCTCGCATAGAGCTCGCGTCGTCGAACAATTCCACCGAACTAGACAATTAAATTTTCCTTACCGCGATCCCTTTGTGTCGCGTTTAATTGGCTGACCGCAAAATCCGACGGGTCGCCGCAGCGCCGCGAATGCAACTTGACCTGCCAGCAAAGCGAAGACAGTAGATAAGACGACGCGCGGCCCGACGAACCGACAAAGGACATCAAACCTGCAGCCCCGGCTACGTCCCATCCACAGAGACAAGAATCTTCCAGCAATATGTCTCTCCGTCGAGTCTCCCGTGTAAACCCCACCGACGTGCTTCTTATTTCTCGACTTTAAATTTTTTCTGCTCCTAAATTGTGACACTTGGCGAGATAACAAGGTATGCTAAACTAGGTTATTCGTTATTTTACAAATATCGTTTTGTTTTATATAATTATGGCATTCATGTGGAACGTCCAAACAAATGTATACAAAACCTTTCTTGTTTTACCATTAAATTCACTACATGCAGAATATGTCAAAGAATAGTACATTAAGCCTGGGCATACGGAAAAATTCCTAGGAAAAATTCGTTTCAAATATTTTTCGGGATATTCACTAGTAGACTCATTGAAATAATTCGAGAAGGGATCCATAGTCCACCCTTCAGTAAAACCTTATAAAAAATGCAGCACGGGTTCCCGTTATATGATTGTTTTCAAACGCATCATTTTCTCAGTAAGTCTCACTATTTAGGGAGTTAGGATCAGGAAAAATCGAAAGTCGAAAAATACGGACCACCCTAATCCCCAGGTCCGTCGTTTAACAGCGGGGAACCCATGAACGTGTGGAAAAGTGTCGTTACCCGGACTCTACCCGGGAAATTACGCGGGCTTCTTGTCTACTTTGCGGTCCGGTAAAAAGACCTCGAAATCTCCGCCTTAATATCGTCGAGGTTTGTTACACGGATCAAATATTTGACGGAGAAACAACCAAGATCGGCCCAGTCTCACGGAGTAACTTTTTCAGAAGACAAACACCCCGACGAACCCAATATCGCAGAACCCTGAATATACCCTCTTTCCCATGAATATCGATGCGAACTTACTGGTAGTCTACCCGGAAGCTCTATTTAAACTGGATCCTCCGGCGATCGAACATCGATCACTTGATTGCTTCTTCTCCATCTTCTTCTTCTTCTTCTTTCGTCCTTTAATGTCGTTCGTTCTTTGACGTCGCCTCGACAGTTCGGCCATTAGCGATGACCGTATCAGTATTTAGATTTGCATTTCCTGTCTCCATAGATTTTTCGAATTTCAGAAGGATTTCCCCTGCTATTTTTCCATCTACAAATTTCGTTGAGTTCTTTCAAAATTTTGAATCTTTTTTGCGTGTGTTGGACTTATTATGTACAATAATATAAATTGTCTCTATATATATATACGAATATAGAAGTGGTCAATATTGCGTAATATACCTACGACAACGTAAAGGAACATTTAAAGAAGATTTTTATCTTATTTAACGTCATTAAGTACGATGCACCGTATAAAACATTTAGGAAAAATCAAGAACATGTACCTACTATAATATACTATTACAACCTGCTAAAAAATACATACTAAAGTAATATACCAAATATACTATAAAAATTAAGAATATATAAAGTGTGGTTGGCTTTGGAAAATCTCTATAAAGCACGTTACCTTACTATTTGAACATTATGAATTATATATTTCAAACTGTATCAATATTTAGAGGATGATGTGTATTGATCATTCTGTATCAATGATTAGCTCCACAGATTGTTATAATGATTATCATACGAATATGTATTATATACGTGAAATTACCACAATCAGCGGTAGCTAAAGCATATAGATGAAGATACGTATTATAATATTCAACAAGTACTTTAGGCTGATTGTTACACGCAACAAAATTTCGAATTACGGAACAATACATTTTAGTTTGTCATTAATAATTTAAGAAAACGAGTTTGTAAAACTGAATTTTTAAAAGGGTGAATTTAAAGTACGAAACCTGTACAAAGTCAATCTTGTTAGGACACGATGCTTTAAAAATACGGAACAATCTCACATGAATTAAATTGTCTCTACTTTTAGATACAATATTAAACAAACGTAAGAAATATCTTGGGATTGGACTTAAAATTCCTTGTGTGGAGATATTTTCAATATTTCCTAGCTCGCAGCTACCTTTAGAAAGTTTTTCAATTCAGCGTCCCCGTAGGGCAAACTGTTCGTATTACAACAGTTTACAAGTGTGGTTGTGTGATTTGTTCTTGCGACCCAAAAAGTCAATTGAGAATAAAGAATATAAACTAACTGAAGAGAAATTTTAACGTCTTCCTAATTTACTCCATTGATACTCCTACCACTGCATGAGGTAATTTCAGACACAAAAGCATTATACAACATATACAATCATTATGACAATTTGTACATGAAGAACACGTGTTCGGACAGCATAGAATTCATGTTCGAATACACTGTCCAACAAATTTAAACTTTTTTTTTTTGTTTTCATATAACTATTGGTTGGATCTTATAGAGTTTTTTGCGCTGATTCCGAATCTGATCTTAATTTTTTTTGTTACACGCACAGTTTTTGAAAAACACGACTTTAAAAAAAAAACCTAGTTTTCAACTGTGAACAAATATTGTGAAGTTATTATAAAAGATATTGTATTGTCCCTTACATCAGAAGATTCTCTAGACTTTCCCGAATCCAGTGATGTGCAATAGTAATACATTATGATTGTTTAAACATGTTTAAACAATCATTAAAGACGGAGAGGCACCACTTTTGCACCGTTTTTAGCTGATATTTTTTGATTTATCTCAGAAAATAAGGGCTCAGCGGAAAATCGAAATATACCACGCGATAGAGCAGACTTTTATCTTGAGAAATCATCCTTTCAAATCTCCAACGTCGACGTTTTTTGCCTTCCAGAACGCAAAATATCTGCGCCGGACATGTGTTGCCGCCAGTGGTGCTCTGCCACTAGCGCGGTCGTTCGACGGAATATGGCGCGGCGCAGCGTAACGGCGATGCAGTGGCTATAAACTATAAGCGCACAATATTATGTCAACTTATTTAAAAATGTTATTATATTGTTATTTATTATTTATTACTATATTTATTCTGTATAAATTATTTTATATATATTTTTTAATCTTAGTCTCTTGTTTATAGCATATTTCATAGTAAAAAGGTCTTTTGCAAGAAAAAAACAATTTATTGCCACAGTACACTATTACACTATTTACAATTCTAGAATACATATTAATAATACGATTTAATATGGAGCAACCTATTCTTATTTATATCTTCAAGTCGATAAAAATAGTCCCATTTATATTGTGTTTGTACTTATTTTACTCGGAAGAATCTCGAATGTTTATTGGTACTATAGGTACATAGATAAGACGGCAATTACTGCAAATAAAATTTTTCACTCTCTGCATTTTGCAGACTTCCGTTACATTGTATGTGTTCCGTAGTCTGTAGACTGTCGTTTGTTTTGAAATATCTTAGTGGTTCTTACTAGAAATCGTATAACAGCTCAGTTTCTGTTTGGAATTTGTCGAAGTCAGGTGTATTATGCATTTCAAATCTGTATTGCTACGCTATAAAACTTCAAAAAACATTGATAGTTTTTTACAGCATTTTAATTGTTGTGTATGTACTACATGTATTTTAGTAGTGTATTATATCTTAATAGAGTACATATGTTTTAGCATTGTAAATAGTATAGTAGTGAAGTGTGGGAATAAATTGTTTTTTTCTTACAAAAGACCTTTTTACTATGAAATATACTATAAACAAGAGACTAAGATTAAAAAAATATACAAAATAATTTATACAGAATAAATATAGTAATAAATAATAAATAACAATATAATAGCATTTTTAAATAAGTTGACATAATATTGTGCGCTTATAGTTTATAGCCACTGCATCGCCGTTACGCCGCGCCGCGCCATGTCTCGTCGAACGACCGCGCTTGTAGCAGAGCACCACTGACGGCAACGCATGTCCGGCGCAGATATTTTGCGTTCTGAAAGGCAAAAAACGTCGACGTTGGAGATCTGAAAGTGTGATTTCTCAAGATAAAAGTCTGCTCTATCGTGTGGTATGTTTTGATTTTCCGCTAGACCCTTATTTTCTGAGATAAATCAAAAAATATCAGCTAAAAACGGTGCAAAAATGGTGCCTCTCCGTCTTTAATGATTGTTTAAACATGTTTATAATGTATTACTATTGCACATCACTGGATTCGAGAAAGTCTAGAGAATCTTCTGATGTAAAGAACAATACAATATCTTTTATAATAACATCACAATATTTGTTCAAAGTTGAAAAATAGGTTTTTTTTCAAAGCCGTGTTTTTCAAAAACTGTGCGTGTAACAAAAAAAATTAAGACCAGATTCGGAATCAGCGCAAAAAACTCTATAAGATCCACCCAATAGTTATATGAAAACATTTTTAATGTTGGACAGTGATATCGGTTCGAATAACCCAGGTGCTACTGTATCGTGAATTGAAAACGCGAATATACTCCGAATGATTCCATGTTTGGTCTCATTTTAATCACAGGAACGTTACAAATATGCTGCTAAAAACTTTTATAAAGAAATAATCCAAAACACAAATGTTTCGTCAATTGATTAACAGTGGAAATATGTCTTTCATGATTGTTGTCCACATTTCTTTCGCAATATTACAGTTGTCAGATAGTTATGCAGCACGAAGAACAAGCAGCTGCCCCACTACGGTTTTTATTGGGTTAGTAAATTCGGTGCATTTCAAGTAAGAAGGAATCAGCCGTGCTCCGTTCGCTCGTCGACGACGAAAGATCTGTCGGACCTCGCGTCGGTAAAAACTACCGAACGCTTGCTGGTAATCCCGTAACGAAGCACAGATAATCCAGCGTCGAAAGGGAATTACACCCTTTTTGGGACTCTGTCGTCTCTCCGAGTCTTCAGTTGTTCAACGTTCCAGAAACTTTTACGCACGACGATCTCTAGAATTCACACAGTAGCACACAATGGACGATTCTCGTTGTTTAATTAACGTCCAGTTTGAACTGGAAGCAAAACCGACAAAAGTAGAAAAATTCTGTTCCGAATAAATAAGGTAAGCACGTGTGCTACGTTTTTCCATGTGATCGTTGTAATCTTCAACGCGATTTTAATGTTCTTCCTCTAGCATTTTAATTCTGTTGCTCTTATTAATTGCAAACACAAGAACAACTTACTTTCTAGTGAATGTAGTTATTATAAATTTAAAAAATAATAATCATTTTCAGGCATCTCAATTTTGTTAACATTAGATCTACCGAGCACTAAAACCGATTAAAATAATTTAGCATACAAAAATCACAAGGGCTTCTATATTTAGATTTTATGCAATTTTTATTACAATATGTGCTTGGATAAATAAATTTGAGTCAATTCCTTCGTAAACAACTTCCTCATGTTAATAAAAAGATGAAAAATAGTATTAATAAAATGCATAAATTGGCAATTTTGTATTGAAGCAATCAATTTTTACATGTATAAATATAATTTTAGCATTTAATATTATATACATGTTTAATGCTCTCGGCGCTAAAGTTCGATCAATTATTACTGGGAAATCAAAAAAACAATTTTGCGAATTAGCAAATATTCATCGACGTTTCGATTCTAGTTTGAATCATTTTCAAGATGTATTCAAGATGTATTGCGTCTGAAAATATATAAATGTTATACAATTTTCGCGCGCGCGCGCGCGCGCGACATACATCGTGAAACATTAAAATGTGGAACAAAAATGTTAGTGAATTACGCTCATAAAGCCAACTTACTTGTTTTTGATGTGATCCAGCCGGCAGCAGCAGAGGAGGAGAAAAAAACCCGAATACCCACGTTTCTGGCATTACTGACACTGAGTATATTAACACATTGACAGCTGGCCCCGCGAAAACGCGGGTTTCTGAGTCTGTCACTTGAGCGCCGGCCCCGCGAAAATGCATATTTCTAAGTCTGTCGCTTGAGCGCCGCACAGTGGTCGGAATTATAGAAATAATGGAAAAAACTCATAACTTCGGTATTTCTCAATATCTTTTAATAATTCTTTTTTTATATCACTTTTTAATCTTCACACTTCTCATATTATTAAACGAAATTTTAAACAATGAATTTAACATAATTGTTTATACAAAATATTGTTTACTACATTACGAACTATTATTTCAGCATATTAAACTTGAAAACTTGAAATGGTATTAAGCAAACAATATTAACAATTAATATTGTTCAATATTATTAATTTTTTATTAACAATTTCGTTGTTGAAACTTCATGCGCTCTCGAACTTTAAGCGTTAATATCATGTGAACGTGCAAAAACGTGCAGCTGATTTTTGCAGGACTATTGTGTGATGGTGTCTTCTTTCAAAAGATACCACTCAGAAAATGTAGGAACGTGTAGCTTTTTTTGTAGAGCTAAAGAAAGTAGCTGCAATATTAAATTATATGTATCCAACTTTCGGGCTTTATATATATATATCGTTATTTTTGTTGTGAGTTTTCAAAAATTATTTGCATTGGGCATAAGCTCAGACTATATACATTTATAATATATAGCATATATCGTTATAAATGTCCCCAACAATGAAAGAATAACGTCGAACGTGTAGTTAGAATTCTGTAAGAATCGAACTACAACCTGAGAGGTCTACTTTAGATCTATTTTTCTCCGTTATTAAAGAGAAAAACATAAATCCATTTTCATAGCAAGATACATTGGTTCATGGCCTATCAGAAAATAGTGGTCGATATTTGAAATAACGACTTTCATAATTTTGGGTTTTTTCCTGTCTCCGACCACTGTGCGCCGGCCCCGCGAAAACGCGGATTTTTGAGTTTGTTGCTTGAGCGCCGGCCCCACGATGATGTGGAATTTTTTTACTGGTATGAGTGTCTTACACATCGATTTGTATTTACTTGCATAGTTATGTCAATCTTCATTTTTTATATTCCAAAAATAAAACGTATGCGAATGGGTCAGAAACAATCAAAGCCAGGATTATTCTCGAGCAGTGCATTCCATAGTCATTATAGCCGGCGTTTGGAATTTAAGTGGCCGATACGTTGCCGGCGCTCAGACTTTAAATGTCTCTTAGGTCGCCGGCTGTCAATGTGTTAAGCGGTAAATTTGAGAAATAGATCTATCTTACTCTCAAATCTTGAATTTCGACCTGACAATTTATTGTTAATAAAAAATGTTTTAAAACGCAATGGCTACCCAGAGATGTTCACATCAAATATCATTAAAGAACGGATAGTTGAACTATATCATCCGGTTTTAGTCAAAAAACAAAAAGTAGAAAGATTATTAAGAACTGGTCCAATTAATTGGAAAATACGGCAGTAATACCATTTGTTAAAAACATTTCAAACGATATAAGTAGGATTTTTCGAAAAGTATGAATACATACAATTTTCAAAATACCTTGCTATCTAAAATCTTTGTTTCCACCTATTAAGGACAAGCTAGCTTATTTAAAAAATTCAAATGTTGTTTATTCAATTCCTTGTTTGGGATGTGACTTGGTATATATTGGAGAAACGTCCAGAAATTTAGAAACACGAATTACACAACACAAACATAATGTATTCTTGCCACCAATACAACACACAGCGTTGACGAAACATTCGCTAGAATTAGATCACAGATTTGATTTTGAGAATATCAAAATAGTTGATAAAGAAACTAATTTACATCAAAGGTTATTACTGGAAACAATTCATATGATTAGACATCCTAGCGTAAATCTTAGGTATGAAACCCCTAAGATACATGAATACTACGCAACGCTACTGAACCAGTAGCGATACATGAATAGCTAAGAACATGCGTGGTTGTCCTCGGATTATCATGGGGGAATGAATCTCAGACAGGGCCTTCCCGCACGTTCCGAGTTACTGTTTGGAAGAAAAAAAAAAGTAGCGATACATGATGAGTTTTTTCCAACCAAAATAACTTACATTTACATTCTCAAAATAATTAATAATTTTACAACAAATACAATTAATTTTATAAAGTCCATCTAATTGAAGTTGAATGTTAATTAATGAATTTACCTTTGTGGTATATTCACCTTGATTGGCTATAAGATACATTATGTTTCTCAAATTTACCGCCTAATATCGATTGACATAACCTAGATCGATGTAGAATATACTCAGTGTCTTGTCAGCATGCCTGCTGATATACGGAGGACACACGTACATTACGTATGTTCATATTAAATCATTAAATCACATGAAAAACAAGTAAGTTGGCTTTATGAGCATAATTCACTAACATTTTTGTTCCACATTTTAATGTTTAACGATGTATAACGAAAATTATATAAAATTTATATATTTTCATACGCAATACAAATACATCTTGAAAATGATTCAAACTAGAATCGAAACGTCGATGAATATTTGCTAATTTGCAAAATTGTTTTTTTGATTTCTCAGTAATCGAACCTTAGCGCCGAGAGCATTAAACATTTATTGTTAACAATAATACGATCGGGATAAGAGACATATTTAATATTATATGTAACAAGTTAACTGTAGGTAACATTATTCGTGTCACGGATAAGAAACATGGTTGTTGTAGATATTGTAGACAGGTTTCACAAAAAAATCTTGTACAGTTAGCAATCTTTTGGAATGACATGGTCCAGATCGGCAACCTGCGCCCTATAAAAAGTATTGATACCTAAACCTGTTAAAGTTCTACCCTACGTCCACCGAAGTGAAAGTGAAAAATAGTTGCCAGAGTGGAAGTTGCCAAAGAACGAAGTTCCGGTAGCGGTGACTGAACGGTCCAGGATAAACTTCCGTTTCAAGTTTTCCCAATCGATTTCGAAATGTCCCGAGTTGTTTCCCGGTTCTTGTATTTAATTCAAAACATGCTCGACAAGCCACGATCAACCGAGCACAAGATACTCGTGGTTTCGCTCTAGGAACCTGATCAAAAGCAGAGCTGGACCGGGTCAGCGTGCACCGGGAAAAGTTGAATGCTAGAGCGAAAATGGTGGAACGTTTGCACAGCTATGGAGCGCGTGTTTCTATGAAGATCAAAGTATGGTTGCAATGGCAGTCTCGAGAAAATTGATGGAAACGTATTGCAGAATGGAATGTTACGGCGTCTTTATTTACTTACAAAATATTAAACGGCAGCAACAATTGTGAAACAAAATGTCGTACTGGTTGCAAAAAATATTTGTTCGTGCCTCGTAAGAAATTCCGCGAATCATTCATGAGTTAAATAAAACTGGATTTCGTCCATGAATAGTTTTAACAACCTGGAAATATTATGAAAATATTTTAAAACACTTCTTAATCTATTTCGTACCTTGCTAGCCTATTTTTGTCACAATGAAACTATGTCCACTAATAAATCACTCATTTTTGTTCCCCAGGTCGGATCATTGAATCGGCACGAAGATATAGTATTTCCAAAATATCCAGGGGCTATAGCAACCAATATTTTGTAAAACAAGTCGGTCCAATTCACAAGGAATGATTCTTGCTGCTCTGGTCCTGCAGCTAGGGAAAAGATGAATGCTAGAGCGAAAATGGTAGCGGGTTCGCCTAGCTATGGAATAGCATTTCGGTGAAGATCAAAGTATGGTTGCAGTCTCGAGAAAATTGAAGGAAAGTATTGCGGAAAGGGATGTTGCAGTGAAGCATAGCCGGCAAGGGGGATGCGCTTACCCAGCGGGGGAACAAACGCGGCCGGTGCAATTTGCAATTTGCAAAAGAGCCAGCACTTTTGTCGATCAGAGGCCGGTAAATGGCCGCACGAATTGGAAAATGTCGGTTAGACGTCTGCAAGTGACGGGTGCTCGATCAGCCGGGTTCGACCGTGCCCTTTCACCGGGGAGTCCTGACTTTCTCGCTCGACCCCAGGGTTAAAGCACCCCATTTCCCTCTTTGCCGGTGCGGCGTGGCTTTCTTTCCGATTTCATCGCATGGAACGAATTAACGGGCCGAGCGCGCGGACACCGGCCAAAATGCACTGCCGCTTAAAAATCGATGGCGAACGGGAACTCGGGCGAAATCGAGAGTCGGCGTACGTGTGCTCTTTTCACCATTCGAATTATCGACAGATTTGCTCCGACCGTTTTAAAGAATCCTTTCACCGCGGCCCGCGATCTTTTGATGCGGACTGCTCGTACTCTAAAACAGTGATCTGCAAACTTTTTCCCATAATAATCATTTTATACCTCATATGAACTAGTAATTTTTGTTGTTTCATTAATTGTGAAAAAGCTTGCGTGAAAAGCGTGAACAGCCACTTTTCAATTCTTATTCGTTATTCACACTATTTTCCTGACATTCCCCGTGGTGTGACAATAAAATGTTTCCTACAAAAAGTAATCAGTACTCTATCTTCTACAAATTTCAACATAAAAAATTGGAGAATTCTTTTAAATAAAATTATATTATAATGTACTGTAATTCATAATGTATTAATATGTAATGTATATTATAATATACGTTATAGCTGACACCAAGACAAATCCAACGATCTATTTAATGTGATCTTTCAGTGTCTAGAATTACCTAGACATCTTGTGTGGGCCTATTCTGTGACCACTTGGAACACAGCAGTTTAAGAGTTATTTAGTGGCACCCACAACCCTCAGAATTAGTTACGGACTTGGGTACGGTTGAAGGCTAAGTGTCCTGTCCCAATCATAAAGGAAAACCAACCATGCCCCAGTCAATGACAAGTGACGCAACTCAGGCCCACACTCAGCGGAAAGGCGACACCAGTTTTGGGGAATAGATTGTAAAACAAGGGATCTTTGTGCATCGTCTGGCGAGGTTGCGTCAGAAATTAAGTCAAGAGTTTCGTAGGCGTTCCACAGATTTGGACTACACCCCAAAACTGGTGTGTGTGATTGGTTAATCATCTCTCCCTACCAAAGAAATGACACTTTTCTAAGCTTTGGTAGGGAATTGCAGAAAGGAAAGTTAACATTCTTTTTCGAGTCTTCGAGCTTTTTAGTACGACTTCCTACATTGAATAATCATTCGTACAGCGTTATTGTGAATTTTCATTCGTTTTCTTTTTATAAATTCTCGTTCGTGCCGATCCGAACGCGATTTGTGTATTTTCGTTTGTGTCGATCCAAACGCATTATTTGTGAACTTTCGTTTGTGCCGATCCAAACGTTTTATTTTTGAACTTTGTTAGTGTCGATCCGAACATCATTTGTGAACTATCATTGTGAAGCTTAATGTTGGCCGATCCAACGCTTCATAATACGTGTGTGCTTCATGCAGCAGTGTGAAACCACACGACGTGGCATGTGAACCGGAGCGTTTGGTTGCTTCTGAACCAGCAGCAACACTGAACTTTGTTAACACTCCAAACATTCAGTCTTGAAATAATGCTAATAAGCGTGGTAAAATATGCGTTAACAGCTAAAGGTCGATTCATACACGTTAATCCCGAACATCCGTCAAAATAAAGTTACTCAGGTTTAGGTGAAACTGTCCGCAATCCAGAATGACTGTCCGAATTAACGCTCGAGCTGGTTGACGGCTCCCTGCTGTGCGTAGCACAAAAAAAGATTTTGATGGTCTTCATAAATCCTTAGGTAAGCTATCGGTAGCTCTTCTTTACAACATCATGGGAATAGGATTCGGAAATGCACGAACACCGAAAAACAGCGCCAGTTATCGGAATGACGTGTACGAAACAACCTTAAAGGTTTTAATTTGTCGTTCTGGCCCACTGTGCAGCGGAAGCTCAGTTTGGAGAGCAACTTGTCCTGTGTATTTAAACCTTTACTTCATCACGGACTGCATGCTGTTTAACTGCAGCGCCATCGATGTACTGAGTTGAGTGCCTCAAGCGATAGGAAAACGAGACTCCGTGGACACCTTGAGCCGTTTTCACTCGACGATGTACCATTAAATTCTTCATACAATTTATTCCGTTCAATTTGATTATTTCTCATAGATCAGAGGCGCGTATTCGCCGGCAAACATTTGCATGCGACTCGAGGCAAAACGAGCTCTTCACCAACAGTTATAACTATACAGTTATAACGGTATACCGCGACGCTGGTACATTTAATGAATGCTATAACGTAGCAAGTTTAATTACTTTATGGAACTCGGAGCCGCGTTTGATGCGTCTGCCATGGCGTGTGCCTTTGATCGTTCAATTACAGACGCACGAACGCATCGGCCAAGATGCATGTTGTGAAAAAGATGTCGACGAAGACGATGGCTATCTTTTCCGATGGATCGAACCGGAAACATTCCCGATTCCCGAAGGAAGACAACGCTGGCGTCGGCAAATAGCCTCTGCCGCTCTTCGTTAACGTGCACCCGCGTCTCTTGCGTTTGGCACAATGTTGATATTTGCAAAATCTCGATTCTAGTTCGTACGAACGCTGTTTGTTCAGCTGGGGCCGTATGTCGCCATGCCAAAGATTCTCTTTGCCTGCGTTTTGCAAGAAATTTCACAGGTTCATCTGCACTTCTATAAGTTGGACACTCTTGCCTCCGAATATGTTCGGACTTGGACACTCTTGCCTACGATAATGTTATGATAACCTGATTTCTCTTTGAGCTATTCGAAAGAATTTTTTCAAGCACTCGGATCGTGTCGAAATAGGGCCTTGTGAGGTTGTTTTCTCGTGATCGGAACAAATGAAATTGTACCTTTTACTAACAATTGACGTTTATTAAAAATACAAATCTGTTGTCGGTGAAATTAACCTTGGACAACTTGTTCAAAGGAACGAGCGGCTTGTCGCGGTTCTGGTTATCGGACGGATGGTTAACGGACGATGCTGTGAAGCATATTCAATCGGTCATTTGATAAACGGTGTCCATACACGACACCTGCGATAAGCAGTATGCGACCCATCAGCATCGAAGATACTTGACACTCCTTTTGTTCAGAGACCACCCGGTAACAGGGAAACATGTATAAAAAAACACAGAGGTCAATAATAAACTTAGTCAGTCTTGAGTTTGAAACATATGAAGCACGTCTCTTTTATACCTTCCGACTCCGTATCCCGTTACTATTCGCAATACGTAAAGTGACATTGCTACGGCCTTGCCCATATCTCTTGATACTGGTCTGTGAAATTCCGGATCAATTATAAACAGTTAGTGTTTTGTTTAGACAGACGCGATGAATTCTAACGGTCGCGAACCGAACAGAGGTACAGTAAAGATCCGAATACTCTCCGGGGTTCGAGATCCCGATTCTTGTCTAGGCTTACTTCCTCCACTGCCTGTCAACGTTATGCCGCGTCACAGGGCGGCGACTATTGTTGTCGGCTCGGGTATATCTTCCATATTTTCGACTCTCTAACCTATACGCAGCCATAAATCAGAAAAGCAAGTCAGGTTGCGATTTTTGTCTGCTCAGTGAACAGCCTCCTAGACAAGAATCAAGGGATTACTGTACCTCTGGTTAGATCGAGACACACACGCACACACGCACACACGCACACACGCACACACACACACACACAGTAGCCTAATTCGGGTCTTGATGTATGTATACTTCTTGAAGAGCAGAAGCTTTCTCACACTAAATCTACCACCACCGGTCACACTGACCGTTTCCAGACTTTTTATTTTACAATTATTAAAATAGTAACAATGATTTCTCATAAGAAATGATTGTATAGATATCTATACTAGCCAGTTTGTAATTATTTTACAAAACATAATATGTGTATATATAACTTAATATAACTTGTGTTGTTCTAATCGTGGCGTCTAGGTATCTTGACTATAGCCTATAACAGACTATATCATATAGTCTATACAATTGATTGATAAAATCGTTTGCTTGAAATCGCAACGGTCAGGTTTCATTTTAAAATGGACCTCGGAGTTTTGCGCTGATCCAATACAATACTATATCCTGTTAATATTTGACTTACCTTCGTATTTAAATTATCATTGCTGGTTGTTTTACCCGTTAAAAATCCGTTCGTTGACCGAAACCGCCATAAAATTCCTCCTTGTCTCCTGCATTGGATTCTCCACGTGATTTCCCAGTCAGAGCATGCGCCTCGGTAATAAAACTTTAACGGAAACAAAGCAGCCCTATTGCGCTCGCGTGCTGTTGCATTTTTCTCTTTGTATTTTTTTTCGCTCGATAGCTAACGGCTATTTTTGCGCGCCGTTGTTCCTTTCTCCGCGGAAAGACCGGTTGCATCATACGATACGATACCAATCACGCGTTTGTCGACTTTTATCGATACGATATTTAGCCAAGCATTTCCATTGACAGGCTCGAAAATCGATTTTTCTCATATGGTACAACCTCGTTCATTCTAACCTCGTTTATTTTCACCTTCTTTATTCTAACCTTGTTTATACAAACCAATTAATATTAAACCTCAAATACCGAGTGAGCCACGCAATTGTTTTAAGCCGTAACTTCGTTATTAATGCTTCTACGAAAAAATATCAAAAGAGAAAGATTCGAGAGGGTTCGAAGAGCGCTACGTTTGTAGGCCCTTATATTGTTTTTAAGTATTAAGAGCCAAGAATAAAAGTATTAGTCATCCTCGTATCTGCTGAATGCCAATAGCGTGTCGCGAGGAGGAGGATGACAAGTATGTGAGGAAAGAAGGGTGCAGACAACTCTGCTACCCTTGGGTGTGGGAGTTTACGGTACCCCTGGTTTCCTCTGTGGCATCTTTTCGAGGAGGTGTCACATCCATAAAAAAGACAGTTTTTAAGTGCAGTATCGTCGAAACCTCTCCAACATGTATTAATTAATAAATAATTGTTACAGAATTGAGCCGAAATGAACTGACTAATTTATTGGCTCATTGGGGAAAAAGCCTTGGGGCAGACAAAATCTCAGTAAAGAAAAAGTTTACAAAAAGACTTTTGTATTACACGATGAAGATGTGAGCGTTGATACATTGATTAGATTGCTGTTGTCTTATATACACGACTCGGTAGATATGTGGTTCTGCTGGATTCCATAGATTGAATGTGTGCTAGGCACGACCTGACGCAGCAACAACATCCACAAACGGAAATAAAAACCTTAAAAGGGGGAAAGTCTGGTGGACGAAGCAAGTTGCTGAACACCGACTGACACCCGAGGATGGTGAACACATCCAAATAATCAGCCGTGTTGTCTAGACTGCATCAAGCCCCCCAGGAGGAAGACTTCGATGGCGCTGATATTAGCTCTCCCCGGAGAACAAATTTCAGCAAAGTTGAAGAACGGACCCTCCTTACCCCCTCGTGTGGTAGGATCGGCAAGAGAAGATCGCATGGAATTGATGTCTCGGCCTGGTCGAGATTTCGCGAAGTCGGATCTGATCCCAAGTATCAAACTAGCTTCTTCCCAATAGCAGTCCATCACCTTGCATTTGAACCTTAAGTAGAGTCACAGAGTAGGGTGAGAGGAGGGCAAATTTCTGACTATCCGGATATTAGAGTAGGGAAGGGAATAGCACTTGATGCATTCGACATGACAACATGGTGAAGTTGGGGGAGTCAAAATATGGGCAGGCGAGACACCCTACAGGTCTGAAGGTGTATCGGTCCAACGTTCGCTCCGAGCTCTAACCAGCTCAAAAACTCAACAATAGTTAGTATGACCGATCTCATCAATGATGACCATTCCGTCTAGTAGGTCGACGACTCTGAAAGTGGCGCGGGCCTAATAAAAAAGAGGGGTCGACCGAAAAACGAAGGATAAATGCAGCCCAAACGCGGGTCGAGGCCGGCAGCGCCGCTTGTGATACTGGTGATGAAAGAACCGGTGTGCCTTAAAGAAGCAAGGGGTGGCCGATCCACCTTTCCCCGGCGAACGCATTAACTAACTAACTAACTAACTAGGCACGACCTGGCGGACTATGATCCGCGGAATCCGTCGAATGTGCGCATGTGTGTGCTAGGCTCGATCTGGCAGAGATTGTGACTCCGCGGGATCCCTCATGTATGTTTGTGTGTGCTAGGCACGACCTGTTGAAGATTGACTCCGAGGGAACCCTTGTGTTCGTCTGTATGTATGCGTAAATCGCGATTACTACTCGAGATGACTGCAACACAATATAACGACACTCGCACTACGTAATATCGATAATCGCGATTCGAATTATAACGTAGTAGGTTTTTGTTCAACCTTGTCGGGAAAAATCTCTCGCACTAACTCGACCGGATGACTTTCTCAAACTGTTCTCCCCTATTCTTGTACGGGAAAACTGAAGGTCTATTAGAAATGTTCCTCCCTTCCTTCGTTGAAGGAGTCGGAAAAATCCGGCGCCGAGAAGTCGACCGAATGTTTAATTTATGGCTTGCACGTGTTTATCTCGGGACCGACCCGCACTAAAATTGCAGATAAAGAGAGTCCTGTCTTGACCTTGTCCCGGGACTTATACCATTCTCGGCACTTCCGCTCCGAGCACTTAACGCGAACAAAAAACAATCTTCGTCGCGACAAAGTTTATGTTCACGACCGAACAAGTGCAATTGTGCATGCGCAATTAACATTTACATCACTTCTTTTGATAGAAATTCATATTTTTTGTTGCACTAACTGATTCCTGTGTTCATTCTACGTAAAAAAACTATTAGAGTACCATAGAAAAAAATTGTTAGTTCTCGAGATATTTTCAAAACCTGTCTTCATTGAAGAAGATGCACAATAGTTTTCGTACTCAACTTACGTTACGTAAATTGCTACTGAATGAGGAAATGCTTAATTCGTACAAATCAGTTTCTGGCGAGTTCAGTCTTTTGCCGAGGGCAATCACGGCCTTGATTTATCTTTTATCTAGCGTTTTTGACTACTGAATAAACCTATCTTTGCATCATTGAAATATGAGAAAGCGCAGTCCGTACTCTTCCAATTCTGGAAACGAGAGTCTACCCCGTTAAATCACAAGATTCCGTAAGAGAAATTGGTATTCTTGATAATAAAAAGTTCTCTCTTAAAGAGGACAATGTCTAAAGGTTTTCAAGGGTTTCCGGCCAATCCGTCCGAACAATTTCAGCCGACCGGGCTGGTCCGGTTGATTTCCGGTGGTCGGTGTGTCGCCGCGACAATTGCCTGCGCTACGTTATCAACTTTCCCAGGACCTTTGACCAGCTCGGCCGGTGCCACGAATTGGAATCGCCACGTAAAATACAACGCAATCTGGTCAATGTCGATACGAAGCACAGCACGCTTGCAGGTTGAACGTGGCTACTTGCTGTGAACTTGCCAGCACAAACCTCGCCGAACTGACTCGACCCGCTTGTTTCGCCGGACGAAATGTGCTCGCCACTACCCCTGTGGTCTTTCTTATCCAACTTCCGCTTTTACTTTTCTTTCACCTTCCATTTGACTTCACGCATGTGTCACTTTCACGCGAATTTCGTACATTTTCAGATCCTTTCCTGTGCAATTAGCTATTTCGTTTTCGTGTTTCTGGGAATTTTTCTGGTTTTACCACGCTTATATTAGCGTGCCGAGTTGTCGTCGTCGTTTTCATTGTCAAAACTTTAAATCAAATTTTAAATCACTTCCCGATGAGCCAGAGACTTGAAATTTTAACATAGCTCAGAACTGTATTTCAAAGCAATATTCAAAAAAAAATTTTTAAACACACTGTGTTTAGGATTTTAACAATATTTTTAAATATTCCCCGACGCCCCTCGCCGCGCGAAGTTCTGTAGTACGTCATCGCGTGTAACGATCCCCACTCCGCGCGTTCCCACTCCGACTCCGACCTAGCTCCACTGGCCCAATTCGCAGCGAAGGAGTTCAGTTTACTTTTTTAAAATTATTATTTAATGTCACTTTTTTTAATTCTTACGTGAGAATTATTTCGCGACGGGACCTACAGTTTAGAATAAAGGTGGGTTCCGAACCACCTTGGGCACCACAGTATTTAGATGGCACATGGAATATTTCCAGAGGAGCCGACGGTGGGATCGAACCCGCTACCACGACATCCGCAGTCACGTGCTCTACCCAGTGAGCCACTGCGCGCCCTTCTCAGTTTACTTACTCGGTTGGTTTGAATTTTGGCCGGCGGTTTTGCTCGGTAAGCGGGCCTTACTAAATACGCTCGGCAGTAAAGACTAAAAAGTAGAAAATAAAAAAATATATAAAAAAAACTCATTAAAAACCAGGCTTATATTAGAATGCACTAAAAAAAATGCGTTAACATAGTTTAACGCTCTACGCTTTTATTTATAGTCACTAACATGTAAAAATATTATTTTCTCCTTTTTAGCGCATTCTAATATAAGCCTGATTTTTAAAAAATTTTTTGCATATTTTTTCTGTTGTAAATACACTTTGGGTTATTTAGTATACACTGTTTATGTTTACAGCCCTTACCATTAGACTGTGTACTTTATGAATTCATGATAGAAATTTCTAACAACGAGAGGTCACAGTGGCGGGTTCATCGATTTTAATTCAGGCCCAAGCATAGTCACCGATCAGACATTTTAACCATTTTAGTACCGGACAACAATATATCGTTGTTACGCAAGTTCAGATTAGATTTTGAGTGTTCATAATTTTTTCAAAATATATTTTGCTTCGAAAATTCAGAAAAATTCACTACTGTGAAGATTACTGTATGTGCCATCGCGTAGAGTCTTCATGAATTTTTGGGTAGTTATTTGTTAAGCGGAAAGGGAGAAATAGAGCATAACTATTTAAACCATGCTCACCCTATACATTAAACTACCTTTGTAGTAGGGATACTGACTTCAAACTTATCACAGAAATTTGTCTTTGGGATCATCCAATGTTATGAAGAAAGATCAACTTGATTTGGAAAACAAGAATAGGAAGTAACCATGAAAAAACCCCATGAAAATGAAAAAAAAATTATTAATCGTAAAAGGAATTTCAACACATAGTTGTTGTGATATTATTAAGAAAGTATATATATCAAGATATTTTTGGATATTATGAAATTAAATATTAATTATCATTATAGATAATAAATGGACTACGGATCTTCATGCATTTATAGCAAAATTGAGAAAACGAAATTCAAAATTGTTGGATAATTTAAAAAATTGAAGATGTCAATATATGATTCCGTCTATATTAAAATCATTAAGGGAAAAAATAACATTCGATTTAGTTTATATTTCTTGCAATCGATGTAGACAATTTTTATTTTGCATAAAGATCCGCAGTCTAATAATGAGTATCCTCAAAAACGTTCCATCGTGAGTCTACATATATTTTCTTTTTGTTCTAGGTTCACCAGACAAAGTTTCATTAAAATCGTCGACCTCACCACCGTGACCTCTCTTTGTAAGCGAAATATCAAACTGTAAAGACATGCGAGAACGTTTCGGATCCGTGCGCGACAGACCTGCGTGCAATCCTCACCGAACAACCATTTCGCCAGATAGAAATTTTAAGTTAGTCTGTGTATGTACAAATTCGGGGTTTTTAACTTCGATTAATCTATAGAGAGCGTCGATTTTCCGAATGAAACGAAAGCTGTTCAGCGGGCCGACGTTTAAATTAAAAATTCCGCGGGCGTTTAATTGTTGGAGCAATCGTCTGGCAAACGAGAAAGTCCGAGCCTGATTTCCGGCTGAGCGTTCTTCCTCACAATATAGTTTCGCCGTATAAAGCTTGCACGCAGCGCGCATAAAGGACGGTATTCTTGGTGAAAAGCCTTTCATGCCTGCTTTATCCGCAGGCCTCTGCCCCGAAGAAGCGAAATACTTTATCGCGTGATCGCGAAAGGGTGGCTCCTTGCTTGGACGTCTGATAAAGCCGTCCGTTTTTACGAAGAGCTCTTATTTTCTCGCCCGCTTTTAACTCTCGTTAGCAGTGCGTATTGCACTACCCTGAAATCTCCGGACGAAGGAGGGTCTGATCTCCGCTCGGGGATCCTTTCTCAGTTATCTTTATGGCGGCTGATTTATCCGGCATTGTGCAAGATAACAGGGGAGAAAGGATCCGTCCCTTTCCCCCACCCCTCCTCCTCCGGGTATCCCGTCGCCCGATTCGATAATTAAATCACGATTCATCGAGATTACTTTTTAATTTCATCGCGATACAGTGGCCCCGTGTCCTTCCATTTGTCCAACGGATAGCCCCGGGAGCAAAAAGGTTAACTGGATTTCTAGCGGTGTTACATCTTCGAGGATCTCGACGAGAAGGACGCCGCGCCAGACTCGGCGATGGAACGACTTTCCAGCAGGGCTTTTTCCGCCGGGCGAAACAGACGCTCGGAAAAATCGCGGACAGAAAAAGCTCGACGGTTACAGGTGTCTATAAAATTCTAAACCACACTCTTGGCTAAGTAAACCGAAACATTTCGCGCGGCAGTTTGTCATTCGAACACGCTGCGTAATTCGAGCTGTTCGGTCCGATCGACGAATGGTTCGCTTAGTTTTTTTCCATGTATACCCTTCTATTCCTTGCTTTTGTGCAGGAAAATGTTCATCAGTCGTCCTATTAATAATGTTTCGAAAAACTATTCATTTATGGGATGAGGGATCACAAATCTATTGATAATTTCTTTGACGATTTCGTACTCCATGTTTTAATTTGCGGTTTTCTTCTGAACAGTTTCGATACGTCGCTCGTGTATCTAAAAACAATATTAATACTGCGTCATGCTGGCAAATTTCTAACAACGTCGTTCCATTAATAACGTTTTCAGACATGGGTCGAGTTACATTGCCCCCCCAGCTTGAAGTCTTTCGTTTTCTCGGAAATGAAAAATGTTTGTCGTAAACGAATCAATCGAGTTTTATCCTTCGATACGTTCCAATTCGTTTTGATGCAGCTATGACGCATTCGCAAAGGAATTTATCACGATGTCAAGCTCCGCACAACTCCGCCGATTCAAAGGGAAACGCAAAAACGCCTGGCGTGGAAACAAGCCGTACACGAAATATCCTGGATACCCAACGATCGAAAACACAGGGCTATACTTTACAGGGAACTTCCGAGAGTAAACTTGGCGTGTTTTCCAGCGACGATCCAGCGGGAACTGGAAACGTAGCACTTCGATTTTTGTAATCATTTCTATTTGCGCGTGCTTTTAAATCAAACCGACAGCGCACCAAGCCAGCTCGTTTATTTTTCACGTTGAAACGCATCGTGTGCTTTTTTCGTCCTTCCACGTCTGAAATATTTGTAAGCTCCTGAACCGTTTTGCTATAGCGCGTTATACAATGTATGTATTCGTCATTCAAGCGCGTCGCCGCGGCGTTGTTGCGCAATGCTTGCGCGGAACTCGATCAAATGGCGCAACAAGTTGAGAAAACGCATTCGCGAGCTTCCATTTTCGATTTTAAGTTTGATGACTATTCCATTTTTCTATGAATTGGCGGGTTCTACGATATAATGTAATGGTCAACCGTCCTAGTGGTGAATCTACACCTCTGTATCGGTGGACATTTGTAAGAGAAACTTGCCGAAAAATCGTTGATAACAAAGAAAATTATTGTTAAAGTTTCTTTTACATCGACGCCTTCTACTAATTGAAAAGAGAAAAAGTTTGAACGGAACCATATACAGGGTGTCCCAAAATTCGTGTACTTCCCAGAAATGGGAGGTTCCTTGGGTCATTTGAAGCGACATTTTCCTTTACAAAAATGATGCCAGCGGCTTTGTTTACGAGTTATTAACAAAAAACACGGACCAATCGGAGCGCGGCTACAGCGGATTGATTCTGGCTCGGCCAATGGCGCCGCCACGCTAAGCGGGACCTGTCGCTGAGTCGGACTCCGTTTGCTCTAGCCGCGCTCTGATTGGTCTGTGTTTTTTGTTAATAACTCCTAAACAAAGCCGCTGGCGTCATTTTTGTAAAGGAAAATGTCACTTCAAATGACCCAAGGAACCTCCCATTTCCGGGAAGTACACGAATTTTGGGACACCCTGTATAGTATTTAATCAATATAAGTCCCCGACAGGGGTCTGCGCAGGGTCATTTATACGCCAGGGTTCCTTTGAGTTTTGCAGAACGTAGAGAAGGAGAGCCGAGCTCAACAGGCCTCGGTCGCCCAGAGATGTAAACATAGCTAATCCAAATTTCCGACTTCTTTATTTTCCATTATTTTTTATGGGACTTTTTATGATAAGTGGACTATGGATTGTTATTGCAGTCGGCAAAAGCTAGACGGAAATCAATCTGTAGTTTTAAATAATGCTTTGCAAATGGCAGTAAACTTCTAGCTTCCGTCTCTTGCAAAGCAGCGTTAACGTCGTTTAAAGAAATCGCTTCTTTACTTCACTTTAGCGCGCCTAAGTGCGAATAAAAATCAATTTTACAGAGCTCTGTCAGTCTAATGGCGCTGCTACTGTTGCCATGAATATTTCTCAAGAATTTCGTTGAAAAATGCATACCATTGACGAAGTTACTCCAGTATGCACTCAGTACAACGCTGTACCTGTGTTTTCAATTTTAAACTCGATTTCCGCGGGACAGTGTTTTCGAAAACGGTACCGGATATCGACCTAAACTAGCGTACTGTTTCAGCTTTTGGCACAGAGCTTCTTAATAGAATTGCTTGTTGTTTTGGTTTGAGGTCGTTGAACATCGTAACACAACTTGTCTAAAGTAATTCAATTGTTATATCTCGAAACATATGATAGTCTCTGTATTCTTACATGCAAAATTCTTACAGTTGTGTTCTTTAATTAATTTTCACCTGTTTTCTGAAACATTTTCCATTTTCTTAACTCACATTGTTAATATCTTAACATTGTATCGGGTTCTTTAAGTAATATGTAATTTACACTATTGACAGCAAAGCTCCGTGTTGAACTGTTAATGTACAAACAATTACAACCATTGCGCGATAAAAAATGTTAAAAATTGTAAAAAAAAGTTATCTATACAAACAGGAGTAGAGGATGCATATAATTAAAGACAGAGGAAAACGTGAAATATCGATCAAATAATTACAAGCGGCAGAGTAGATACCGCGGTGCATAAAGTGTATTTTGGATATTGTAATACGAATGCTAGGTATACAAATGTGTAACGGAGATGGTTGGAAGTGTATCTAGTTTTGGGACGAAATATTGTTAACGGCGCATAGGGCGCGGAGGTGGTTAAATGAATTTCAGTGAAATGATGTTGCATTTGATAGCGAACTACGGGGACAGAGTCGAGCATCGTTGATAATGGACACTGTTCGAAGCAGATTGTCGGCTCATTTATATTTAATAACGTCTGTATTATGACAACGGATATTAATATAATATTAATTCGAAACGGTCCGTTCGCTTGACACGATTTTTGTTTTATCATCTACACGAAAAAGCTTTCAAGTTCACTGTCTATGTAATTCTCGATTGTTCGGAAGTAATACAATTCGCGGAATGAAAAATAGACGATCCACTTTATCCGTCGCGGAAGCAGGCTATTAATTTCCCTAAATATTACACGATCGTCGAAATATCGCAGCATCCTGCGCAAGTCGAGCAACAATTTCCATTTCTGTATTAATTTGTCCGTAGGTCTGTCGTTTCGGGTGGAAATAAATTAATCATGTGAGACAATGAATATTTCATTATATTTTATAGTATTAACATCAGCGGCGGGCTGAATATTCAACATCAGAATAAGCGAGTGTCGTCATCGACGAAACGAGAACTCGTCGATCCGTATTAAAAAGAAGTTACTCGTTCCGAATTTAGTGTTTCGGTCGCAAAATCGGGTATTCCGGAGGAGAGGATTTCATCAACGAGCCAGCTCTAGGATAAAATATGATACTACTCTTGCGGCCAAAACCAAAGTTCCCACCGGAGCAGCGCCGCCGCGCCGCGTTTCTTCAAATGAAATAATAAATCTCGTTCGCGGATGCGAATTTTCGTGCAAGAACCCGGCAATCTTCTCACGAACTTCTCGTGTTGTTCGCGCGGGCAACATCAATTACGTTCCCGTGGTATCGACAGCGTTTATTCTCTCACGATCGTCACACTGTGGAAACACCTACAATCAACTGTTCAAAGTCAGTTTCTTCAGTATTCTTAAAAAATTTAAGTAACTTTCTCGCTCGAGGAGATAGAAAAATATAAATGTTACTTATGGAACACGACCTTTTAAATCTTGCCAATTTATCCAGTTTATGTGGAAAGCTACATTTACGGATGTGAAGTTGGAAATTGTCTACCGCTTTTAAACATCGATTTTCTTGTGGGTTCGTCAAGATTTGAATTGTTAAATAATCAAATACGGAGTGATTTCTCACAATAACTCAAGACACTTGTATACACGAGTATACACGAGCAGAACGAAGGGTCGCGCACAAATGACGTCATTCAACCAATCAGACTAGAGAATCTACTAATCAACCGATTACACAACTCAGATTATTCAACCAATCATACAGGTGAGATGTTTGGGTTAGAGTGGACACAATCACAGATTACTTTATTTACTACTAAACGGTATGATTTGTTTATTGCGTGGATATGGACAATTACGAAACGTGCCGGAGTGCTAATGTGCGCCGTGTATTAACTAGCACGCAACTAACTTAATTACCGTGTAAGCACATACAATTCGCGTCGAAACAGTCGTCACCCCTCTCTCTCTCGCTCGTACGTACGTACAATACATTACAACAGGGAGATTGTATTATTCGAGAAATTTTATAATACTACAAAGTAAGATGAAAAACTGTGTAAATTTTATGTTCAAGATAAAATGAAGAACACCGAATTGTACGTTTGAAATTGTTATTTCTCTTAAAGCTTTGAATACTGTTACTTTAATCTTCCATTAAACTGCTTGGAATTCACTCCAATTTCCATGTTTGATAAATGCTACAAATCATGATTATTTAAGCTTGACACTAGATGAAGTTCTAAAAGTTCGTAGTATTTTAATACTATTGTATCGTTCCTTGCGTCTTCGACATTTTACCGCGCTTATATTAGCTTACCGAGTTGCTGTCGTCTTTGTCGATGTCGTTGTCATTGTATCTGTCAAATCTTGAAATCGAATTTACACCACTTCCCGATGAGCTAGACACTTGAAATTTTCAACATAGTTCAAAACTGGATGACAATACTATATTAAAAAAATTTAACACTGCGTTTAGGATTTAAACAATATTTCTAAATTTTCCCCTTCGCACCTCACCGCGGTAGTACGACATCGCGTGTAGCGATCCCCACTCCGCGCGCTCCCTACTCCACTACGTGTTCCTCCTCCACTGGCCCATTTCGCACCAAAGGAGCTCAGTTTACTTGGTTGTAAACTGGGTTGTAAACTCAACCTACTGGATTGATTTGGATTAGGTCGGGCGACAAGGACCGGCGGTTCTGCTCGGTAAGCGGGCCTTACTAAATACGCTCGGTAGTAAAGACTAAACGGTAGAAAATAAAAAAATATATTAAAAAAACAACGCTTATATTAGAATGCACTAAAAAGGAGAAAAAGATATTAATATATATTAGTGACTATAAATAAAAGTGTGGAGCGCGCCCACGAAGATTACGTTAATATAGTTTAACGCTCCACGCTTTTATTTATAATCACTAATATAAGCGTGGTTCTAAAAAGTTTTTTTTATATTTTTTTTTTACAAACTACATTCTATTGTTAAAATCCGAGGAAAAATGATAAAAATAACTATCGAACGAACAAACAGTTCGCTTTAGAATTTGTGTTTTCGGAGTTCTCTCGTCGATATCTACAGGACCGTACAAACAAACGTGTAAAATTTTTGGTTCCAGGAAATGAAGTTTAACCATTGTCTGTAGTATGTTCTATAATCCTGGCATTTGATAAGCTGATGGATTCCTATTTCGTAAGAACTCTGGAGTTATTAAGGTTTCTAAAACTTTAGATCATCGAGAACATTCTACCCAGCTATTATCGCGATCGTGCGATAACAATCGATAAGAATTAAAAATCGATGCAACAGCGAGAAAATGATTCTCGTTCATAACCCATTCTCCAGCGGAATCCCGACGACAGGCCGTTCGCATTAGTTTTCGGTTCTTGATTATGACGATCGCGAGACAGACGAACAATGGGCTAATTAACGCTCGCGAAATAAACGTTCAGCTACGCATCGCGCATCGATGAACCTCGTGAAACGTTTCCGAAATATCGAGAAGGTAAATCGTTGTTAATTAAACGCTTTAGTCGTTCCGCGCGACCAACTCGCGCAACTGCAATCTCGTCGAGCGAAATGAGCTGTACAATGCGTTATTTTTGCGCATGTACGTGGCCCGAACAAGTGTTTATGAACTGCTGCGCGTCCGTTCTGCAACCGGATCTTCTTGTGTTGCGTAATAATTCGATATAATAAATCACGGCAGCATGGCACTTCAGTGGCTTAATTAATTTGTAACGAGTTTTCACAAGTTGCACGCTGATAGAGCCTGGATATTAATCATCGTTCAACATTTCAAGTGTCCCGACTATACGTATACGTTACCTCCCGTCTCCCTTACATTTGATTTCTGCGTTCCCCCTTTTCAATTCTCATTTGCAATGCTCTACGTGACGAAGTCGAAGTGCAAATCGATCGGCATCAATCATTGTTCTCTCAGAGAAAATCGACGGTAGAATATTTCCGCTTCAATACAATTCTTTTAATACTAAACCTACAACCACCGGTTCCGATGACTGGTTTTAGATTTTTACCACGTTTTTATTAGCTCGTTTTGGTGTGCAACGATTGCCACTTCTTGAAACTGTAGGTTTAAGGGGCGGTTTATAGTCCTTAAGTATAAACGACCCTTGTAGTAAGGAAAAAGCGAGGACCGAAGTCAGTCGCAAGGAAACCATCGAGTCTAACACGTCGCGTTCTCACATTTTATAAAGAAACCATTCTTTCTGTGTTTTAGTCATAAAGTTATACGCATTCAAGCATTCACATTTTTAACATTGTACACGCGGTATTTTAAGGTTCCACCACTTATATTTAATAAAGTCTATCAGCTCGCTTTTTTGTTTGTCTGTTTGTTCGGTACAAATCTTGCAATTGATTTTAAACTAATTTCCCGATAAGCTAAACAATACGGGAACACGTACCAGTTACTTTTAAGGCTCGGTTGGTTTAGTGTTAAAGGTCTGAAGAATAAGGTTTCAGTATGGTTTTTTTTTTGTATTTTTACACCCGTGAAGTACTCTCCTTCATCAAAAGTCAAGAGATTTTATAGCAAATAAACAGCGTAAATTCATTAGCGATTTCATTAGTGTTGTAGGAAAATTATGTAAACATTGCAAAAGCTTTTCAAGTACGTGTACAGAGGTTTAACATAAAGTTATTAATTCTTTCTTGAGAATGATAGGAATTACTATCGAAACGTCGAAAGTTTAATTAACTTGTAAAATTGCTTTATTATGTTTCAATTGATCGAACCGTTGCGCCGAAAACATACTTAAAATTCTCTTGGTCAGAATATACGATCGAAAACCAAATTTACGTTTATAAAGTTATTAAGTTTGGCCTACTGTGCGCCGTATGTTTTACTCGAGTATTCGAGTAATTCACAATTTTGTAGGAAATATATATAATAGATATGAAACAATTAATTACACTGTCCAACAACAAAAATGTTTCTATACAACTGTTGGGTGGATCTTATAGTTTTTCGCGTTGATTCCGAATCTGGTCTTAATTTTTCTCCTACATGCACAGTTCTTGAGAAATTTGAATTTGAAAAAAGACGTATTTTTCGACTTTGAACATATACATATTGTGATGTTATTATATAAGATATTGTATTGTTCTTTACAGTAAAAGATTCTATAGACTTTCCCGAATTCAGTGATGTACAATAGTAATACGTTGTGATTGTTTAAACATGTTTAAACGTCGACGTCGACGTTTTTTTTCGATCCAGAGAGCAAAATATCCGCGCTCGACACGTATTGCTGCCAGTGAGCTCACTCTAGTGAAGAGCGTCACTGGCATGGTGGCGACTCGTGTTCCGCGATGATATTTTGCTTTCTGGTTCGGTAAAAACGACGACATTCGAAACTTGACAAGGTGATTTCTCAAGATAAAAGTCTGCTCTATCCCATGGTGTAATTCCATTTCCCGCTGGACCCTTATTTTTTTTGTATACATTGAAAGATATCTTCAAAAATATGTGCAAAAGTGGTGTTTCTCCGTCTTTAATCATTGTTTAAACATGTTTAAATAATCACAACGTATTATTATTGCAGAGAACTGGATTCGGGAAAGTCTAGAGAATCTTTTGCTGTAAAGAACAATACAATATCTTATATAATAACATCACAATATTTGTTCAAAGTCGAAAGACACGTCTTTTTTAAAAATTCGAATTTCTCAAAAACTGTGCGTGTAAGAGAAAAATTAAGAACAGGTTCGGAATCAACGCGAAAAACTATAAGGCCACCCAACAATTACATGGAAGAAAAAAGTTGAAATTTGTTGGTCAGTGTTATCGTAAAATTATGAGATTTCCGAAATCGCATTTCCAGGCTGAAAGCTACATTTAGGAGTAATATGTAACAATATTTCCCACTGTAGAAAATAGACATTCTGCGTTCAGAGCTTGCAGACGTCATTGCAAGTATGCGCAAATGCATTTCAACAAATTTTGCTAGCCTAGACTTGATTTTCTTGAAATCATGTTTGTAATTTCGATTTAGTACCACTGATGAACTCTACTTGAAACGTATAGTAAAATACATCTGTAGGGATTTTGGGCGTTGGGAAATTTTCTTTCAATAACAAAAATGAAAGCAATAATATTTAATAAAATATAAAATTAAGAAAATAAAGTCACGCAACATAAATTCGCTCGATCGCTTTCTCACTCTTAACTAGCTATCTCTCTCTAAACGTCACTCGACCTCTCGCACGACTCCTCACGCTCTCAAGACTCACAACGCTCTGCCCTGCATCTCAGTCAGGGGCAGTGATGGTATTCGGGGCGCTTTTCGCGCGCATGCGCGAGTTTTGTCAAGGACGTGTCTACGTCCGAAATGTGTGGGGAGCTATTGAGGCGAAAGTAGTGGGAGACTACCCGGCTATACCCTTTTACGAAATTAGCGGGGCGATCAAGATACCCGATTTTTGTACTTCAGTGAGGCCTTCTGACGTCAAAATTGTCGCGCATGCGCGCGAAAAGCGCCCCGAATACCATCACTGGTCAGGGGGAGTAAACTCCCATGTATAATCGTGGACCATGGATTTCAGCGGTGCCATCTATCCTAGTTCCCTCAACTAAAACCTATATATATATGTATGTATGTATATATATACGTATATAGCTATACGATTCTATATATACCGCTTACTTTAAATTCAAAGTAAAAGGATATAACATATTTTAAACAAATATTTTATTTTAACAATTTTTTATTATATATATACACGTATATGATAATACATAATCCACAATAATACATAGTAATACATCATACATCATAAATAATACATCATACATAATGCACGATAATACATATACATAATACCTAATAATATACAATAATCATACATTATACATCATACACCATAAATCATACATCATATCATACATTATACATCATACATCATACACCATAAATCATACATCATATCATACATAATACATCATACACAATAATACATAGATATAATACCTAAAAATATACAATACAATAATATAATACAATGTACAATACAATAATACAATACAATAATACGATAAAATAATATAATACAATACGAAATTATAATTTATTTATTAATTCTTCTTCTTCTTTAATTTTTCAAGCATCATATATTTGAATAATTCTTGTCGAAGTACTACGGTCTCATCGTCTTCTGACGTCTTTCCCATATAGAATATTGTTGACCGTAGTGCACCACTTGCCAATAAAATGTGAAACTGTCACAGTCAATATTCTTTATTGGAGTTGTTCTGCATGCTGCGTACAAGAATCTGATCGTTAGATGTCTTTGGGATGTAATGTCCTGGGATGGTCACACCCGATGAACACTGTGGAACACAGCAAGCTTTCAACATTTTGTTTTTATGTCCAAATATTCTGCACTTTATGTCTCTTATGCACTTTAATGTTTTTATGCACTTGTTTCACTTTATCTTCTTGTTGCTACACTCCTTCGCTCCTCACTACCTACTATATAAATAAATTTATAGCTTTATATAATTTAAAATAATATTAAAATAAAATCCGCAATAGTCCGCAGCCCACAACTATCAAAACTGGGCACAATAATGAATTAATCAAGAACGAAATAATTTATTGTCGAGGCACAGCACGGCATAGCATGGGGCACAATGATAGACAGTTGACAGCTGATTTTGGCGGCAATAGTCAACAATAGTCAAATATTAGCGCCAAATTGCGTCCAATAGCGCCAAGGAACTCACTCCTGTTATGTCCAATCACAGTTAGTCACGTGATATGCTGTGATTGTGGTGCCATCTAGGCAAGTTCCCTACAGTTAACCAAGCAGTCCAAGGTCATACATAAGAGTTTTCTCCCCCTGACCAGTGATGGTATTCGGTACACACACACACACACACACACACACACACACACGCACGCACGCACGCACGCACGCACGCACGCACACACACTCATTCATACCGATAACACAGACATTCACTTCTTAAGATCTACAGTTCGTAGTTCGTAGGACCCGCGAGTTAAGGACCCCACACATCTGCAGTATTGTTTAGATTGCTTGCGTTTCACACAAAAGTATAAATTACCTAAATTATTGTAGATAACCAGGTAATATGAATAGAATAATCGATTGAAATATGTATATTGGGGTATTGTCCATTTATCCAACACTTGTTCATTCGGCGGACCTCGGATGATTCGAGTAATATTCATATCATTCCGAGACAGAAATGATTTATCGTAAGTGGACCTATTTTCGCATTGTAGATATGCATGATTAGAATACTTGACTTGTGAGATCGAATAATTATCTGCCAGGGATAGAGTAACGTTCATACGCGATTGATTTATACTTTGTGGGTGGTCGGATACTTGAAGTGCACTTCATTCGTCTGCAGGAACGGTATCCGCTGAATTATTGGATTCTTTTGTTGAATCGGCCTGTACACGTCGCGGGTAGACGAAGGAGCCCCGGAACAAGAGCACTAAGCTTCTGGGGAGGTCTAAGAATGTCGATCGATTTCTCAGAAGCATGCAATAAGACGATATCTCGCGATCTAGATGCAGCGAGACGGCCGGGGTTCAGCCTGGATCGCAATTGTGTCGTGCTCGCGGAATTTCGACCGGCAACAATGCGAAGTGCGGCTCACCGCGCACGTCCTTATGCACCGAAAGCATCAGAAGCCGTTACAAGGGAGAAGATTAGGGCCGATTCGATCTTGAGTCCCGACAAGATAGGTCGGAACTCTCCCTCAGCCCCTTGAGCATCCACGTCCCACTGCTTTTTGAGTATTAACCCCACGGGATCCCGCGATCGACCTTTAAACTATTCTGACTCTGTGCCAGAATACTTTCTTACTGTTGCTGCCGTCACTGATAAATATTAATACCGGTGGGCAAACTCTTTGCCGAAGGAAACGTGCTTGCTATTTCGATGTTATACGTCCTCGCAACGGCGCACAGTAGGACGGACTACTTGACGACGTCCTAAAAACTGTAACTTCTGCTTTACGTGTATATCGTTCATTCATAAAAAAAGTGACATAAATCAACAGAAGGAAATTTGACAGGAGAGTCACTTGAATATTACCCAACATTTCCAATATTTTTTATTGTACACTAGTGGAATTAATTTTGGACACCTTCAAGTTTTTACTTAAATTTCGCATTTATTCAAATTATTTAATGTATAATCATTGTTTTCTAATGTTTAGGGCGCCGTGTGTATAAAGAAGTCACTAAAAAGACCATTTACAGCCATACTTTTAATATACAATAAAAATTACAATTTCAACACGTTTCGAGGTATTCAAAGCTATTTTAGGCGATATTCACACTTTTAAAAACTTTACTCAGGTCTTCACTTTTGAGAACACTATTCCCGACTAAAACAATAATGAAACTATTTCTAAAGACCGTCAAGGCCTTTCTGATTGGCTTTTACAATGAACCAACGCAGCCTGCGATTGGCTATTTCACATCGTGCCAGGCGCAAAAACAAAAATGACAACGCGATCTAGATTTTTTAAAATTAAAATTTCAAAACATTTACAAACCAAATATAGATTACAATAAAAATATTACGGTATCAATTCAGCATAGCAGAATATACATATTCTACACATACATGAAATAAAGAATATGTTTATTCAGAGTGTGCAGAATTTATTCCACCAGTCTATATCACCAGCTTATAAATGTAAAATATTTCATAATTGTCATGTAAATCAGTTAGAAACACCACAATTTATATATTTATAATTAAACTTTTTTTAGATATATATTTGAGTTGTGTCACTTTTCTTATGAATGAACAATATACATATCAAATATATAGAATATATTTATATATAAGGAAAAAAGTAATAGAATTTCACAAAATATATAAAAAAAAGCCACGACACTGAAAGTACTAAATAAACATAAATTATATTACAATGTACATAGTTAAAAAGCAATTATTTTTCAGTGAAAATTGAATTTCAATATTCCCTATAGTTTGGAAGTTATACTGAAGTCTACTAAATTATTCGATACGAACCTTGGCTGACCATTGGCTGACCACTTTCTACTTGGAAACTTTGTATATCTTTCGTACGATACTATAGAAATAAAGAATTGAGTGCCCGGAACGAAAAGTAGAATAAATAATTGCGTCGATGAATTCTGCAGATGTGATATCGATTATAATAATCGAAACTTTGTTAACAAATTTTTCAATATGGACAGCAATTTCATTTACAAACCAACAAATACGCCTTTAGTGGTATAACCCCAATAATTTATTTTAAAACTATTATTCAGAAGAATATTAGATGATTCTTTTCGATATAGTCGAATCTTTAAAAACTCTATTAATGCACTTTAAGTTCGATCATTTTATTTTAAATAATTATTTCAGAACAAGCTGTTACGCTATATTCACTCATGATGTAATTTGATGGATTATAAACGAAATTGCTGTCTCTTGTGAACAGTTTATTAAAAAATTCTGAACTAGTGATCATAAAAAAATAACTATTAGAAATTTATATGAAGTGTAACGAAATTAAGCCGAGAATAATAATTTAAAGAAGAAACAAGCATCGAATGTACCACAAGGAAGAACCGTCACAGAAAGTAATGAGATCAACGTCAAAGGACATCCAATAAGAGAATTGTTTCGACTACCTACAAGAGACTGTCATTTGCACGTAAAACCACATGAAAGGTATATCCGCGATTACGTCCCCGGCAATAAATAAAGTTCTGCTTACATTGTGTGCAGACTTTTCTGGATCATAGGAGCCAAGGCGCGAAGTTCTCGGCGAAACTTTGTTCCTGATACACTCTCAAAGTTTCATCAGGCAGTTCGATATGCCGGTTTCCGTCTGAGCGCAGTTATCAGTTTGTTAACCGACAAACTGAAGTGCTCGAGAAACTCTGCTCCCGAACAGCCGAGCAACATTGAAAGTTTACGATGGAAGTCGAACGTCTTGAAGGAAATCGAAACCCGTTCCAGGTGTCCTTAGATTTTGAGGCTCGGTCACCTTTGCCGAGTTTCGTTCTCTTTCTTCCGTGCAACGCCTTCCAATCACTGCACTTGTTGAATGAGGACGACAAAGTTGAACCGGGACTCTATTAACACGAAGTAAACGGCAAGAACGACTCGGCAATTCTCAATTTCAATTTTACGAGCATGTAATACAGAAGGAGCCAAATGAAAATGTTCATATTCTTTTCATGGAGAAAACATTGGTAGTATAGGAATCTGATGCATTTGTGACAATAACAAAAACGTTGATCTTTAAGAAAATTTATGGTCAAAAGATTACTGTAAATTTTATACAGAGAGAAAAGGAAAAAACCCAATTTTATACAGAGAGAAGCAAGAAAAAACCCAAAATTATGGAAGTCGTTATTTCAAATATCGACCACTATTTGCTGATAAGCCATTAACCAATGTATCTTGCTATGAAAATGGATTTATGTTTTTCTCTTTAATAACGGAGAAAAATAGATCTAAAGTAGACCTCTCAGGTTGTAGTTCGATTCTTACAGAATTCTAACTTACGGAATTCTTACAGAATTCGCGTTTCGCTGTCGAATGTCGCATTGGACTGTTTTCGAAACAAATGCACCCGAAACCGATTTTCGAGTGTTTCTCTATAATGCTATGATGCATACCGAATTTAACTTAGTTATTTCGCATTATATTACATAACGACCGAACTAATCGATACGGCTAGTAAGTAAGTTATTTGGAGCGCCTACTCGCGGGTTAAAATCAGTAAGTTATCGGAAAGATATCGATAATACATAGATAGTTTCAACTCTAATTCCATCATACATGTGGTTACACACTTGCCCTGTTTGTCATAAGGTTGCATATTAAAAAACAGCTACCTACCAGAGCGTAGTAATATTACTAACTTTGAGCCTCTTGAGGCAGGGTTTAGAATAATCAGATTAAGCTAATATTTTACACACTTACTTAGAACATGAAAAGGAATAAAATTAGAGGGTGTCCTAACATTTTATCGCTACTTCGTATTTTAAGGGACACCCTAACGTTCGACGTTATTCTTTCATTGTTGGGGACATTTATAACGATATATGCTATATATTATAAATGTATATAGTCTGAGCTTATGCCCGATGCAAATAATTTTCACAACCAAAATTACAATATAAAGCCCGAAAGTTGGATATATATATATATATATATATATATATATATATATAATTTAATATTCCAGCTACTTTCTTTAGCTCTACAAGAAAAGCTACACGTTTCTACATTCTCTGAGTGGTATCTTTTGAAAGAAGACACCATCACACAATAGTCCTGCAAAAATCAGCTGCACGTTTTTGCACGATTACATGATATTAACGCTTAAAGTTCGAGATCGCATGAAGTTTCAGCAACGAAATTGTTAATAAAAAATTAATAATAATTAATATTAATTGTTAATATTGTGTACTTAATACCATTTCAAGTTTCCAATTTTAATATGCTGAAATAATAGTTCGTAATGTAATAAACAATATTTTGTATAAACAATTGTGTAAGTTCATTGTTTAAAATTTCGTTTAATAAAAAGATAATTATTAAAAAATATTGAGAAATACCGAAGTTACGGTTTTTTTTCATTATTTCTATTGGTTCCGACCACTGTGCGCCGGTTCTTGTCCCCCGCCCGACCTACTCCAAACCAGCCCAGTAAGTAAACTGAGCTCTATTGCTGCGAAGTGGGCCAGTGGAGCGGGCTCGGGGTCAGAGTGGGAACGCGTAGTGGAGTGGGGTTCGCTGCATGCGATTACGACCTACCGAACGTCGCGCGGCGAGGGGCGTAGAAGAAAATTTAAAAACATTGTTTAAATCTTAAACACACAGTGTTCAAAATTTTTTATATTGCATTGTCATCTAGTTTTGAGCTATGTTAAAAATTTCAAGTGTCTAGCTGATCGGGAAGTGGTTTAATGACGCATACAACGACAACGACAACAACGCGGCAAGCTAATATAAGCGTGGCAATAAAAATCTTGTTAGGCAAAATAAGAATTCCGGCCTTTGATCAGTTTTTTCAGGCGAATTCCCCACTGCGCTGTGAAAAAATAGCACATTAGTGACAGGCAAGTTAATTTCCCTCCGTAAACGTTCAATTTTCGTGCAATTTCCGTGAATCGTGAACGTCCAATCGGCGTAAACAACTGAAAATACAAAGCCGCGAGCGGAGAAGAGAATAATACGGGGACCTCGCCGACGCTTCGCGAGCCGTAATTAGCAGCGCTAAAACGAAGAACAGCTTCCACTCGGGTTGGCCTGTTAGCAAAACTGATTGATCTTCGCACCAATGGAGACACATGGAAAGTCAGGTCGAAGTTTCTCCAAAGTTACCACGAATTAATCACGCTTGGTCGACGAACCAGGCGATAAGGCAACTCTCGCCAGAATGAGATTCCAGGAGCGTTGGAATAACGTCTCGATCTTTGAAATCGATCTTCGGCTTTTAATCATCATCCCTTGTTACCAAGAAGCTGTTGCTTTGAATCGAACTAGTCCGGGGCTTCTTGGCCAGCGGCGACGTTCGGACGTATCGCATTCATAGCCACCTTTTCAGAAACTATTACAAAAACCACGCTGTCGATAACTTTCTGCTCTTCGTGTAAATGTGGCAGTGAAGTGAATAAAAATAACATTATACGATGGCTTCGACTTTTTGCCGACGAATATAGTTTGTTATTCATTTATTAAGAGTCTTTCAATTTTATTTTTCCAAGATTGCATTTTAATTAGTATGTTCAACTCTTATGCCAATAGCAAGCATTTTCTATGCCGATTAACAATCTTTATACTTAAAATATATAAAAATTTATTTCATTAGAAATTTTACTATGTTTCGACGAGACCGTAAACAAAATTTTTAAACCCTTTACTTACAGTCGAAGCTACTTTAACTAAAAAATTAAAAATTTCTTCCACATATTGCACATAATTTTTTTCATTTCACGTATATGAAATTGATATTAAACATATTTAATAATGTAAACAATGTTGTAAATAATTGTTGGATTATTCAATATATATAAGAAACAGTTTAATAATACTTAATAATACAGAAGTGATACATGTTAAATATTGCACGCGACTACACAGAGTGACCATGCACGCAGTTTTTGTAATAGAGAGCGACGCAACGCTCATGCGCACATCCTTACTCGCGCATACTCTTCCGCGCATACTCGCCGGCACGCTCTATGAGATATGTGACAAATTTCCATCAATAATGGTATAACAATTTTTAGTGGCGACTCAGAGTCACCACTCGAGTGCTAATGGCTGTGGACAAACTGAAAGTGGACAAGGGGAACTCGTTAGAAAAAGTAAAACGTAATTGATCAAATGAAACTGTAAAACGGAGATGGATGAAAGCTACAAGAGGATATATCTTGCAACTATTTCCTGCGATCGTATGAGGATTAAGCTTTTAACTATCTAGTAACATCTGTGGGGTGTTTGGGCGGTTATAAAAAAGGTTCTTTGAAACATCTGGAACATCTGAGGAAACGATTTTCATTGATCGAAGAAATTGCAACCGTCGTAACGGAGTGTTTTACGGAGCAAGACGAGAAGCTTTATGAGATTGGGATCATTGCAATATAACGTCGATGGATCAAACGTGGAGATGGGAAATGGGACTATCTAAAAAAGTAAGGTAAAACATTTTCACTCGGCGTTTCTATGGAACGTCAATAGAACTTCTTCTCATTATTTATTTAATAACTTAACCTTACCGCTGCGGAAAATAATATAGAATCAGAAAATTTGACACATTCTACGCGATGTGTATGACAGTTAACGTGACAATCATCACTGTACTCATCGTACATTTTTCACACTAAATAAGTAAAACTTCTTGCAACGATTACGCACAAGTTTTGCCAATCTCCTTCAGTTCAGTACGACCTTAGACTATATATCCTTATCCCAACAAAACCATCCTGTAAACAGGAGCCAAGTTCTCTATGGCCGTAAAAAGTTGTGAGATCAAACAAAATACGGCCAAGTTCGTTAGCTCACAAATACCTCTTACAATACTGAAAAAAGCGTTTGTAAAAATTAGTTTAAAAGAACGCTATTTAATTTTTAAAGTGTTACATGGAGGGCCAAATTATTCATACTTGGCCGCTACCAAACATCTTTCATGGCCATTGGTTTAGAAAGTAACGGCCAAGTATGAATAATTTGGCCCTCCATGTAACTCTTAAAAATTAAATAGCATTCTTTTAAACTAATTTTTACAAACGCTTTCTTCACGCTTTTTTCATTAGGAATTCAGTGACTATAATTAGTCCAAGGTCATTCAAGGTCAAGGACAGGAAAAACAAATTCCAGTTAATATTTGGCTGACCCTCGTAATTATTTCTCGTCCAGGTTGCAGGAACATTATCTCCACAGCGATCTCGATACCATCGAATGGGTTTGACATATGCGGGACTGAAGACTGATCGGTAGAGCAACTGGTTGAGAATCCTAAATCCTCTCCCAGAGGAGTCCACGCGCCGTGGAGCAAGCCTTCTAAGGAATCGGTGGTCCGTTTATTTAACAGAAGGCTCTTTTCTTCTCCGTCTATTACACAGTACTCGTCGATTCTCCGAACTAATCTGGGCGGGCCAATAAATCTGCCGTTGGGTCGCTCCGTAGTCCATTTAATGTACTCTTCGTTCATTAGCGAGCTCGAAATATTGAACAAGTTTCGCCGCGAACAAAGTTAGGAGTCTCAATAGTTGGCTGGAGCCCGGCGAGCTATCTACGATCGTTGAATCCCGGAGAAAATTCGAGTCCATCGAACTTCGGGAGAGAGAGTCGACTGTATAGTAAGCTGGCATAAACGACGAACAGAGGAAACGTCTGGCGTGGTGGCTGTGGCCCGGAAATTTCTTTCCACTTTCCACGAAGTTCGCGCAATAATTTTAGCCAAGATTCGCCACCGATGTTCCTTCGTTTGCAACCGCACAGTGGGAAGAAACAACTTGACGGCGATCAAAAATTCTGGAACTTTCCTACTGCTCTATAAAGGGTGTTCAGGAATTGATTGTCCAGCGTTTTTCTCGTAAACGGTAAATTCTAGGGAAAAATGGATCAGGGAAAAGTGGCGCTGTTTCGTATAAGTAATGTAATTGTGCATAGAAGTTATTTTTATTCACACTATTTTTAGAAAATGAAGGTGACCATCAATTCTTTAAATGGAATGCTATATATTTTTTATTTTAGAAACAGGACGAAGTATTTCGAATTGTCACAAGAAATAAGTCACAAGGAAACGAAAGAAAATATTAGAGAATTGTGGTTCCATATTGCAATACGTTTAATATCCTCTTTTTAATTCATAATATTACGAAAATCGATCTTTGATCGCCGTCAGATTGTTTCGTTCCATTGTGGGTCGTCGGTGATTATCCATGATCCATGCTTCCTTGGACCGCGCAAAGTCGTTTACCACTCAGACTAATGATCCAATGCTGGCAGTCGACAACATCACCAAAGGAACATCATGGTCCAAATACAGATACCCTTGACGTCAACGGTATTAACTCTCCATCTAGACGCAGTGTGGAATGTAAGAAAAGATATTGTCACAGAGAATTAAATTATGCTCTGTGTTATAATTTTAAATAAGCACACGTAGAAACGTAATTTCATTTTCTTTATATTACATATGAAATTATGGTTGCCACGTGTACGCATGTGTAACGCTGGTGGCAAATGCGTTAATTATGACACATGTTGCAAGTGCCAACAACATGCAATAAAAAGAACGAAGTTAACTATCTCAGAAACCATATTTTATGGTAAACGTACCTTATTATTTTTCCAATTGGATAATTCTATCAAATTTGGGCATTTCATTTAAATAGTTGAGAGAAAATTACATGTTCTCCTTTTCTACGCGTACACCGGTCACATCTTTTAATAGAATGTTAACTTGATTACAACTTAATTTACAAAAGGTTATTGTAAAGCAGTGCTTCCCAAACCGTGCGTCGCGAAATAATTAAAATTATTTTAAAAATGAGTAAAATATGAAATTTTATTCTCAATATAAATCATTAAAATAAAAAAGATACAAAATGTTGCATAATTTTGGTGCAGTGCTTGGTTAATACGGCATGCTACTTTCCTTCTAAAAAAAATATTATATATACATATATATTAGCTACTACAATTATACTGCAAATATATAATAGATGTGCCGCAATATCTTCATTTGCTGTTAAGTTCGCCGCGAGTAAAAAAGTTTGGGAAGCACTGCTGTGAGGAGTACTTAACCACCGTATAAGAATTAAGACAATGTTCCAAGTCTCATTTACTTCGTTACTAACTCGCACCTTAGAATACAATGTTAGCTTTCTTAAGATTCAATTTACAAAATTTGTAACTGCATGAAGTCCTTAAACATTATATAAGATAGTATTTCCAAGTTTCATCTCTTCGTATAGTTTCGTTAAAAAGGGGCTAGCATTTAAAATATTCAAGGAGTATGTGCACTCGTAGAATTTCGAAAGCTTAGGAAAGTCTTAAGTAGAATCAAGTATTTTCGAGTACATTTTCAAAACTTCTGAACCAGTTGATACTTAACAAGATCTTCTAAAATGTAAGACTCGCAGCAATCGGGTCGTTGATTTCAACCAAAGAATTTATGATCGAGACCTTTTACTTATATTCTTATCACGAATAGCATAGTGTGTGAAATATGTATTTGATTCGTTTCAACGCTTTTCGATATTAGTTCACTTGAATTTACTTCGTCAAGTATTTCTCTGAGTTCTGAAATGATTATACAGTAATCTTCAACAATTATTTTTACGAATCGGGAAAAAATCGATACAAAAATCAGTTCTAGAGCCATATCGGACCCCACATAGGACCGAAAAACTAACGGTTATGGAATCGATATGGGAATCGAAAGAGGGACCGTAATCGAAACAGGTGATAGTTGGAAATTTCGGATTTCCATAACATTTAATCGGGATAAATGTTCTTCATAACCGTTTCCAGAACCGAAATCGATATCGCGGCCTCGTTGCGGAGGTGAAGCAACTTCGACAACTATGATTTTCAGAGAAATCGAAAGGCACATTGTGAACAGATTTAGTAAGGATTTTGTTAATCTTTCTGCACGAGAAGAGCAGTGCTCCGAAAATTGATTGAATCTATTACATTTATTGAAGTGAATTTTTTCATCATTTGTGTTTGTTAATCCTGGACAATTAGCTTGAATTATGACACAATCAATACTAACTGTTAATGAATATTAATTATATACCGCAGTAACGAAAAGCAGGGTTCCAGCAGTCAAGTCTCCATATTAATTAGCGGAAGCTCTACATCTTCGGAGCTTCGTCTAACTAAAGTATAAAGCATATAAATCAAGACAGAAGACACGGCCGAACTTTATAATTTAATATTTCGTTAAAGAGCCAGGATGGACAGCGCGTTATTACAAAACAAACGTAGCTAGGTATCGTATACGGAGCTAGATCGAAACAAAGTTTAACTGAACTCGGGAAAAGTTCTGCACTCTTCAATCGATTCATCCGCACGAATTACCCGGTAATTTGACAAAGGGAAAGAGAGAGATAGAGAGTTTTGGTTGGTTCGTCAGTTTTACAATCCTCCCCGCCGAAAACCGCCTAACTTTGACCACCGAGAAGTATTAATGCTGATTCGAGAAGCCCGCTCGCATCCGTAAATATCGTTGCCAAACTTTTTTACGGGTTCGTGGTAGATACGAGATCGGTTTTCCTCTTTATGGCGGATTCCTTTGAGATTCATGGAGACGTATCTAGACCGAGGGGAAATCCCTTATGCGCGTGTCTTTTCGCTGACAAATCTTAAAGTGATTTTGCGGCCGAAGGGGATGAGGGAAGGAGCCGTAACGCGGCTTACGTGACGAAAATTTCGTCTCGATACGGATGAAACCCCGTCGCGTCGTGTCGCGATCGGCGAAATGACCCGAGAGTAATGTTCCGGAGTGATTTTCCACCTTGTAGAAGTATCTCATCACGAAAGAAAGCTGTCGATACGAGTTTCCGGTCCCTGCAAACATCACCGAGTTCCCACCTACTTCGCTCTCCACGCGGTTAATTTAATTTCGATGCGACGACCACTCCCACGAAGTAAGTCGACTTCAAAAAGATTTTCCGGGGACTGTACAGTCTTGGACAAGATGAAAGCACTTGTCTGCCACCTTGAACCCGTTGCACCACGATTTGTTTTACAATTGCAGTGGCTAGGACTTCTTCATCATTGCTCAGAAAAGGAAGAGTATATTTATTGACAACAAACAAATATAAGGCGGACATTTTTTGTTAAGAGTGAGGGGGAAAATGCCTTACGCACACCCCAGAAGAGTGTAGCGTGGGATTCGGGCCGCAGATGGTTGGCGTACCCATACCACTAATCTGTATACTATGGATAGGACATGCCAAGAAAAATTAGAAGATTTGGCTAGGTTACCTGTAGCACCACCAAGGATCGAGCATTGAACTATATGCTTCCCTCCGCCCCGCGATCACCCGTGAAGCTTAACGTTCTGCCTCACTTCGCCACGCGCAGGCGCAAGCGCTATTTCCTTTAATACATCGCTCGACCGTTGGGGGAAGCAGAGATGTGATATGTGGCGCTTTTCACGCGCATGCGCGAATTCCGTCAGGGCTGTGTCTACGTTTACGTCCGAAAGTGGGAAACACTACTCAGGGGAAAAAGTAGTGGGGGACTATTATGGCTGACCAAGGTACCCGATCTTCGTACTTGACTGAAGCCGTCTGAGGCTAGAATCATCGCGCATGCGCGTGAAAAGTGCCACATATCACATCTCTGGGGGGAAGTGGCATCGAAAGTGCCTTCTTCGACGTGTTTCGACTGCTGTACGGCTGGCTTATGGGAATGTCGTATCCCTTATAAATATACAGGGTGTCCCAAAATTCCTTCCAGACCGGGAAATGGGAGGTTCCTTGGGTCATTTGAAGCGACATTTTCCTTTACAAAAATGGCGTCCGCGGCTTTGTTTAGGAGTTATTAACGAAAAACACGGACCAATCAGAGCGCGACCTGGGCAGCCGCGCCGCGCCGCGCCGTGCGAGCAGGAGAGCGATGACGGTACGCCGTGACATCGTCACCGATTTCAATGAGCTTTGGATATGTGGTCAAGACCATTATTCTGAACAACACTTCTCTGTAAAATTTTTGGCTGTCGGCTTTAGTTTACGAGATAATCGCGATAAAACATTACTCGTCAATTCATTACGGGTGTTCATGATAGCGGACATGACCTACGGCAACTTTACCCGAACGAAAAAAGAGGTAGAAACTGATTGTTTAAAAACTCACCTATTCAGCCGTAAATCCATTTGCTGCCTCAAAATGTGTGACAATGGGTCAGTCGGTACACGAACTACTACACAGATGTCTTCAGGTATGCGACAGTACCGCAATCCAAGGGGCGTACAGCCAAGTCAACAAACTGTATAGCTAGTGGTAGATTTCAGGTATACGACACCCTGACGGATACGCGGTCAACGATCTGGACTTTTCACTTTCACTTTCAGATCGATAAATAAATCACATCTTTTTTCACACAGATGCACTAATAACAATTGCAATATCCCTTGTATTGCAGCACAAATCACAACTTTTTAAAAGAAGAATATCCCGAATTTTTCTTTCACTTTTCACTGTACAGTCAAACGTGCGTTTTCACAGAGGGAATATTGTATTTCACGGCGACAGTCGATGCACTAAAATCCTTCGACAGCGATGAACTCACAATTCTTTGGCACGTATACGGTGTCCCTTCCGCTCGTTTTCCATAAATTATTTGTCTGTTCAGACCGGTAATTGCACCGCTGGTGGTGGCTATCAAGTACGCGATCGCAGTCAAATCCAAAGGCTGCAAAAAAGTGGCAGCAGCATCAGACCCGCGGCGGCCGTAGGTGACTTCAACTGACTGCAGTTTCGAAAAAAAGCTGCGAACACCTCCAAATATCCCCACCACGAAGAAAAACTGAGGATACAGGAACATTCTAAAAAATCACGTGTTTTGCAGAAGTTGAAACTGCAGCAGTGTGACCCTTACTTTTCCTCCACGATAGAAAACAGGAATCTTCGTCTCCGCGGAAGGGATCGTGCCATAAATCAGAACTCTGTAGTTACTCGGGAATGTCCGCAAGGACACAGGAACGGAAAAATTTTCTCCTGCACATATTGACGCGCATCAATACTTTAAATTTTTCGTTTGGAGGGTTGCATAATTTGCTGTAATCGGAAGTCCAGCAACTCGCTTCAGACGTCGCGGCTAAAGATCAAGCGGCGCGGTCGAAAAAGAATTCATAAACTCAACATATGCAGGAAAGGGGAGAGGGGATCGGTACTATTTTAGTCTGATCACCTCCCCCCGAGGAGGGTCTCACACTCCCTCCGTTTCCCCCCCAGGGAAGCGGAGGCGCCTATACAAGGTTTCCCCACGAAAAAGAAAGGTTGGCGATAATTTCGTGTTTGACGAAAATGGTGAATGGGATATATACAGGGTGTCCCGAAATTCCCTCAGCATCCTCCCATTTCCGGATTCTGAGGGAATTTCGGGACACCCTCCCATTTCCGGATGCTGAGGGAATTTCGGGACACCCGGTATATCAGTGACCATATCCACTAAAAATCTTAACCTCACCCGGACGGATAAGGACCGCCTTTCTACTAACTTCCCCGATATAACTAAAGGTTGAAGCCCTGCTGTCCGCATTTCTCTCAACCTTCGTAAGATCAGGTCTTCTCCACTTCTATAAGCCAAGAACAGGAGTGGCTCAGAGTTGGAAAGAAAACCTCCACCGAAGCGCAAAAGCGTAGTAATGGAAGTACATAGTGACTTAAGCGTCGCCACCGAAACCTTGTACCTTGACGTGTTCGAATAAACGAGGTTCTACCGTACTTCTATAGAGCAGCTGCTCACCCAAATACAAACATACGGTAACATACACTGCGCTATAAAAGTTTTTCGGGAAAGAACAGAACAAAATAACTCACATATTGGCCCCGCTTTGGGCCATGTCTGGGTTGGGTCTTCAAAGTTCCTCGAGATGTGGGGAAACCGGAACAAGTGCGACTGATGACGCGTTTCGTATCTGGTATGAACCGATCTGTCACGGATAAGGTGGATACTGCATGTTTCACTCCGAAGTTCCATGTAGTTTTGGAAAAATTAAAGGTAGGACACATGTTCAATTGTTTTATCAAGGAGTGTAGCAGGATGTAACGATGGGAAATAAATGGACGAGATCCACTCCCCTGGTGTGTTACTCGTCGTGCAACCTCGAAGAAATATCCGAACACCGAACGAAACAGTCAATTGGAGTTGTCGTCGCCTCTTCGTTTTCGATAGTCCACGAGTTCATCGGTTTTCCTCGGGACCGAGTGACCTGTCGGGTTCGGAAAAGATAAAGGGAAAAGCCAAGAGAAAAACCGGATGGAGGAGGGGAAATCTGATCAGTGAAAGCGAGAAAAGGGCAGAACGCAGCGACTCTGGCAAAGAGAAAAGGAAACGTAATCTTGCAAGGGTGGCAAGCGAATCACGCGCACTGATTCCGATGAGATTCCAATCCGATATAATGCTCGAAAAAATATCCGACGCGAATTTCTCTAGGTCCGTGAGCAACCGTTTTAAAGAGATGAAAACAGTTTTCTTATTGAAAATTTATGCGAGCTTTGGAGATTTTGAATAAAGAATTCACGAGTCCCAACAGATGTGTTATATTTACACAACTGATTTTAAACATTAAAAATATAAAAAGAATTTTAATATATTGTTCTACTATTTTCAACCTATTAAACATATTAAGAAACAAAATAAATTTGTATTTCACTCCAGTTTGTCGCAATTCAGGTAGAAAATTTTGACTTTGTACGATGATCCGCTGTCTAGTCATGTTACATCTATTAATTTATGCAAACACTTTCTGGTTTCAAAGAAGATATTATTATACAGTAACTGTTAACCAAAATAATAAAAGAGGTTCTGCCACTGACATTTCTGTAAACATTTTCGGAACAATTGTTACTTTCGGTTTACGATAGAAACGTTTTGTTGTTAGCATTCATAGTCGCGTATGATTCCGTGCACGGATTTCAGCGTGTTTTGCCGATCGACCGATAAAAAAGAGGGAACACTGGAGATGAGTAGTCTGGTATCGGCTGTTCTCGGTCGCGAATACGGAAGCAGTCAGACTGTGAAAAGAGACGGAAAGTTTGCGTGTCGGTGTGCAACGGCAAACTGCATTGCGTTGCCTGCACTTGTCGGCTCCCTAGAGGTCGGATGAGGTGTCGTACCGACTGAACCGTAGTGTCATGTTCTTCGAGGATACTCTACAACGGAATTCCTCGTTGAATTACGCGGGTACCAGTACGTACCGTAGCGAAACTCTGGATGCGGTTCTAGTTGTGTCTTTTTTGTCTAATTATTCTTGACGTCGTTGAATTACGTTTCAGCATTAAACTAAATGAGAGGCGCACACGCTCACGCGCTGTTATCAAGGGAGTCCCGACTATCAGATTCGGGGGTCGGGCTAATTAAACGCCCCTACTACACACACCACTTCTGAACCGTAGTGTAAACAGCGACAAGACTAGCATCGGATGCGCTGCTAATTCTGAGTGAACACGGAAGAATAATTGAAGACCTTCCTGCGAAAGCCTGGCAAATCAGTTAAATCGTACTGGTTTCTTAGTTTACCATATATTTCTGCTGGTTGTTCCGTTCAAGGTTACCAGCTACCCTATGTACTAGTGCCGGATTAGTCATCTGACATTATGATACATCTACTACAGAGAGGAACCACGCCACGTGATCGGGTCGTGGCGGAATCGTGGCGTCTATAGTTTTAAAAAGCTCCAGCCTATGTTTATACTCTGCAGCTGTGATTATTAGACAGCTGATTTTATGCATTTATGAGAAAAATGAGTAGGTGTAATTCAAAACAGGAAAAAGAATAAAAGAGTTTAACACACACACACACACAATGCCGATATACTATTTTTAACATATAGAAATGATTAATGAGGAAAATCATTTTTACTTGGCTCGTATGGCTTGCAATTGATGTATAAAAATTTTATTTTGCATAAAGATCTGCAGTCTAGAGATTACATTTTTGTTTGGACACAATGTGTGCATATATTTCAAACCAATTAAAACCTCTGTAATTTCCATATTTCGGTAAATCGGTTTTATAATAGCGATTCAAAAAGCAGATGATTCAATTTCCAATTCAATTTGAAGAAAACCCCCCGTCATGAGAGATCTGATTAATTGAGGCGCTAACAATATTGTACCTGCAGCTACCTATGTATAATGCGAATACTGGACTAACGATGTAGAAAAACGAATTGGTTTTATTAATTGTTTGGGTTTTTAGCTGCGGTACGATTCATGGTACATTGTCGTTCGTGTGCTCTTGTTCAGGTACCTATGAAGTCCTTCGCTCGCTAACCGAGTTCCTTAATTGCCGTGCAAGTGAAACTGTGCCGGACGATTCTGTAGTCCCGGCTTAACTAGGTATACGCTTCAACAAATATTAATCTTTGCTCGAAAAGAAATGGTTAGGACAGATCCTACTGAATCTCGAGAGGACCAGGAGAGGAAGGAAGATGTCTAATTCATACGATAATTACGGAGCTGGAAAATGCGAGCGGAAAATGGCACGACGTAAAGATCCTTAATGGCGTCGGTGCACCATTCTGCGACGGGTACGGGGAAGGGGTGTTGTATCGCCGCGGTAGCTGGTAATTACGATAAAGCTTAATTTTCTGCAGGATGCCGAGCGGTGCGATTTGCGGCTAACCTCCACGGAAAGCCTTGACGGGAGCTTTAGCTGTGATTCGTAGAAGGAAAGTGATGCATACGACCGGGTTGCACCGTCGAATAATGTACTACTAGTAAGCACCGCCATTAAGAGGAATATATCGATTTGTAGAAATCTATTAGGTCGTTGCATATAAATTATCCGATTTCGAACTGTTTTCTAATTGAAAATCCAATTTTATCATCGTTCATGTCCGTCATTTACGAGATTATCGCATTCCTATCAATGAATTTACCATCAGATTTTAACGAAGCATCGCATAATATTAAGTGTACAAATAAGTGCCTTACCCTTTCTTTCTACGAACGTAACTTCTGACTGAATTCGAATTACTTTCCGATTTTGGTGCCATCTAAGAAGAGCGTTCTTTCAGTTTTAAGAACAATCGTGATAATTGCTCTAAGAGTTTCCAGTCCTATGCAGCAATTTCAAGCATTATGCCGTGCGAGAAGCATTATTTGCGTCTTTTTGTATTCCAGCTTAGGAAATCAGCTGTTGAAGCTACTGAAATGGTTTATGCGAGACTAAGGGAGAACGCTGTATCTTACAGAACATGCAAAAATTGGTACAGTACAGATCCGAATACTTTCCGAGGTTCGAGATGCTGATTCTTGTCTAGGCCTACTCCCTCCACTGCCGGTGTTCAAATAGAACCACTAATAACGGAGTTATTAAGGATTACGAAATAAAAGGTATTGATGAAAGAGGATGTTCACACTTTATTGTCTTACGGGTTACCTCTTGGGCCAATGGTTAACGACCAACTAAACTCGCGACTCGGACGCCTCGACCGCTACGCGCTCACACGCACACATACGCACACAACAAGTCTCCTCGGAGACACCTGCAGTAGGAGAAAACGTAAACAAATGCTCTTGCCCAGTTCCTCGACTTCGGGGAAATACAAAACTCAAAAACACGCGCTCGTCGTTCGATTTCTTAAGAGCTACGCAATTTAACAGCCGGTATATCTGTCCTTCTCTATGTTCTACTTTCTATTGTAGTCTCTTTCGGCGCGGTCGGAGCGGTAGACGCAGCCATAAATCAGAAAGGCAAGTCAGGTTGCGATTCTTGTCTGCTCAATGAACAGCCTCCTAGACAAGAATCAAGGGATTACTGTACTGTGTTGGCCAACTTTCCTACCCTCGTCATAAGATGGACAAACAGTCAAAGCCTTTCTCGCTAGTACATGATCCGTCACCCATCAGCATATATACAGTTGTCAACCGCCTTCCGACATCTCATGTGTCTAACGCAAGACCTGCTAGATAGTCTTACTGATGAGTCCTCTAGCGAGTCTAGGACGAAACGCTCCTTTCCCTTTCCTCCTCTCTCCCATATTTAACACGAGCTCCTTCTCACTTCATCCTTATTTAGAGCTCTCACAGTACCAAAAATTTAAAGCCGGAAATTTTTATTTGGAAGACGAAGATCGTTCGTGTGCACCGAGAATGTTTGATAACGGTCAGTTAGAGGAAATTGCTCAATGAAAATTCAATTCACACGAAAGAAGAATTGGCAGAAAGTTTGAATACATAAAGATTTACGTACATAAAATGTAATAAAATATTGAATTTGGAAAAAAGGGGAAATAACTTATTTGCACACACACTAATACCATTCACAATATATTTATTTTTCCATTCATATGAAATGTTATATTATCAGATAATACAGGGCTACCACGAACAGAACTATATATCTTTAATAAAATACTACAGCCATATTTTTTCAAGTACGTTGAAAGTTTTGATCAGCTTAACGCTGGCAACCTGAAGTTTTGCGATCGATTTTTAATCTGCCGACGGTATAGATAATCATTTTGACGAAAGGGTCGAGCGAAGGAAGAGTGAACAAGCACGGTTCACAGTGTTACGTGAATAATGATCGGAATAATAGCACGCGTTTAACATCGTTAGCCAGTAATCAGGGTACGGCCTCGACTGGAATTAGCCTTGAGTGGCCTTTCCTGTTCCCGAAGTAAAAGTGTGATTAATTATTTCACACAATGGATTTCCTTTCGGTCACTATTATGTCTTTGTGCTTGTTTTAAACGATCTGAAACCATCACCCGCGCGAAATGCGAATAACGCAATTTTAGGCGACGAAAAAGTGCAGAATCTGATGAAGATACAGTTCGTATGTAGATGCTATTTTTGTTTCACTGATTTGCGCGTAAACTGTCGTTCAAAAGGGGCCATCCAATTTTTTCCTGTCGACTGAAAGAGAATAATTGTTTCCATTTATTCGGTTTTGCTAGGCTACTGTTTAAGCTGCGTGCTTAGCAACAAAAACCGGACCAGTTCAGTGCGATTCATCCCCGGAGAAGAATCAACAAACTTTTTGTTTATCCATCGAATACGTTTGCAACGCACGATCTCTGTGTCAACTAAATCTTTGAATAACGATCTGTATGTTTCATATCTCTCCTAAACGTTAATATTTTTTACGCTCGAACAAAGCTTGAAAAAATACGCAGCAGCTATCTAGATTGCGGATTTTATGTATTTATGCATTCAATTGGAGATATTTTATTGCGTAGAAATATTAGAAGAATATGAGGATATCGACATGTAACTTTCAAAATGTTACAACGTTTATAATGGTGGCAATTTGTATTGTACATAAGAATGCGCAGCAGTTCTGTTTAAAGAAAAACCTAATTCTATTCAAGAAAATATATCGTTCGATTCGAGGAAAAATATTGTTTCTATTTATTACGTCATAAGTGTTTTTATGATTTGAATTTACAAAAATTTTGAAAACCGAGCTACTCGAATTATTATGGATCAGAAGATTAAATTTAATGTGAAGAAATTACGTGCTTTGAAAAATTATGATCGTACCTGCGCAATGTCGTTCAAAAGGATTTTCCATTTCGGTGGGTATTAACTTTTCTTTTAAAGCCATTTTGCATTCGAGAGGTATATGCACAGAGGACCAGTTTTCAAGCCGTAATATGAAAAATTGTTCGACTACGCGCGGGGTTTTTTCACGGTATGTAAGCCGATTCTACGATAATCCTCCGCTGGAATAGCTGTAACAGGCATTGGCCGGAATAACAACACTCTTTACACTTCAACGTTTCTCTCAAAGTGCCGGTGAACAGAGGTACACACTCTTCGGGAATGGAGACAGAGCTTTTTAATCAGACGCGTTGTTCCATTTTTATGTTTCTGTGGCATCTTCATCTTACACCTTTAATATCTATACAGTCGAATCTCGATAACTTGAGCAAGAGACGTTTACCGTTTACCCTATGAAAATTCGACTTACAGAGGGTTTGTACCAGAGTGAATAATTTCCTGATTCTAATATTTTTGGAGAAGTTTTGGAGTTGATTATTTATTATATTCGTGTAGTAAATATGATCGACTAGGCTCTTACATAATACTATTACATATTAACGAAATCTGTGATATTACTCTGCGAGAATATATTAAAAGATTGTTTATCAACGGTATTCTCAACGGTATCATAACAGAATACATTTTCTTCAATATCATCGCATCTTTCTATGAAACTTCGTCAAACATTTATTGCTGTTTTAGGTTGTTTAGCTTCCACGTTTTTAAAAAATAATTCAAGGTAGAGGAAGTTTTATTTCGATTTATATGGGCTTGTGAAGTGCAGCAGCAAAATTTTCGTCTTATGGAGGTTTCCGAGTTAACGAAGTTCGAGTTATCGAAGTTTGACTGTGTTATTGAAACATTGTTAAAAAAAAAAAAAAAAAAAATACTGAAGTCGTACTAAGGACGCGAGCTTGCTTACTTTCGTATTTCCAGAAAGGCACACACGCAGATTAATTAAATTGGAACGGAATTGCACAATTTTCATAATCCACCTCGCCAGTCGAACATCCATATTCCGGGAGGATAGATACGCGATTGTTTGCGGGACTAAGATTGATTACCAATCTGACTTCTCCAAGTAGATAGAGCAAACGTTCTGGGGCTTCGGTAGTTCGGTGAATGCAACGAGACCCGTCGTGAACCGTTGTCAGTAGTTATCGATTTCTGTAATCAGCATTGTCTGCTTCGCTCAGTCTCAGCTGACTCGATTACCCGAATTATCAAGGAGGCAGTCTCCGAATTAATAAGCGCCGTTCGCGGAGCTGAAGTGGCGACTATGCATCCTTTAAACACTCTCAGATGCCATCCACGTTCGTGGGGGCGGACAGTGCGTTGGCAATGGACAAAAATAAGAACATCAACTTTTGTGATGGAATTTATTACTTTTATTAAATTGTTCTTAATTCTCCCTGTGTGTGTGTGTGGTCTTCCACTTATAAGTTTACAATAGTTCATGCAAAAATAAATGTATTCCAAACTGAAAGAGAAAGTGCCTTCAATATTTATGGGCCCATATAACTGACAGAAATACTATTTAACTTTTACTTTTCGCTCGAGTACGAATACTACAAATAATCAAATATAAACACAAATACAAATAATCATCGCGTACTTTACAAAAAAAACGCCATTTTGAAACACACAAAAAGAAAACAAATTTTCGCCGCGATAAGTATACAATTCTTTTTGCATATTTAAACTACATTAAATTTTTAATAAATTATATATATATATATATATATATATATATATATATCTATCTCTATCGCTATCACAAACCAAATATGACTTTTTCGCTCTGTTTTGGGCACGTTTCCACTAATAACTTTTGACTGGTAGCACTTATGTTCAACTTGAGAGTGGGAGGGAGAAAGAGGGGGAAGAGACAGGAAAAGAGACGGAGAGAGAACTACAGAGCAATGCGAAAAGCGAAATGGAATTGAACGAAATAGAGTATCACAAACGCCAGTTCAGTAATTACATGCTTTCAAAAAATACTGTGCCACAGCAACGCGTGGCGGGGGAAAGCTAGTTTAAAATATAAGCAGAATAAAACTTTTTCGGACATACCTTATATATACATTTAGCCATTGCTTTTGACACAGCTACACTCAGCAGGACTTGTTGCTTTTAATTCTTACGAAAAGTTTGTTTATAAAGAGAAAGAAAGTTGACAACCATGACATTTGTCTTTCCAATGCGTTAACCATTTTGCGATCACGGACGAGTTATCTCGCGAAGCAATACCGTTCGTACGTCGCTTCGCGAGATAACTCGTCTGTGGCACAGCGTAGGCGACATTGCGTCGCGAGATAACACGTCCGTGGTCGCGAAGTGGTTAATGAGGAAAAAAGCATTGCTCTAACTTATACGGTGCCCGAACCTTTACGAATCTCCCTTATAATTTTCCAGTAATTAAATATTAAAGATTGGGTTTTCAATGCACTGTGACTCGATACAGCGCACAGTGGGGTATTCGCCCGATTTCAGCGGCCACAGCCAATTCAAAATTTGCTCAATATTAAAACTGCTGTAACTTTGCTAAAATTTATCCAGATTTTATGAAAAAAGAACCATTTTAAAGCTTGAGATTTCTACTTTTTGTACTGTATGCCGGTTTTACTGAAAGGGATGTGTTTTGAGTGCAAAATTTGTCCATAATTTATTCGTTATTCGTTATTCGTCTATTTTATGTCCACTTTCGACAAGTATAATCATTTACAATTAATATATCTCTTTAGAATTGTTATTACATGTTATTACTATTGTACATTGTTATTATTATTTAATATACACTATCGAAAAGTATAATCATTTAAATTTAAAATATCTTTTTAAACTACTTATTATAAACAATGCTGAGTTTTAAATATATAGCCATAGCGAAAAGTATGCATTTTCCAATATGGAGTGCTACATATCTAAGAAATTTAAGATGACCTTCACGTGATTCTCAAAAGTCTATCCAAGGCCAAATCAATGACACCATTCCGTGTTCCCCTTGAAACCATATAACGTTTGTGTGAAATATGTTTCTCCAAAATACTTTATTTCCGATATATACGTGAGGTACACTTTAACTAACTCACCCTGTATATTACTTCAATTTTACGAGTGTACTGTTTTCTTATTTTAGTGTATACAATATATTGTATGTTTATCATTATTATTTACAATTTACTTAAGTTAGTACGGAGTTATAGCGAATGCAAACATGCAGGGTGTGAGAAATGCTGTGATTTTCGCGCGCGGTGCGATGACCATTTTTTCGTAAATCAACTATGTATAAAACACGGAAGCAGTCGAAAGCAGTTCCAATTTTTCTGGCATCTTAATCAGAAAACTTCAAAGAATACAATGACGCAGAAATGAACACCGGATCGCAACCGGAAGTATAACAAAATCATTACCAAAGTTTTAGCACCCTATACTTAGCTAAAAATATTTCTATTAAACAAAACTCTGTTAGTGTATGTGAATAAGGTAAAACTTACTACTAGGCGAATTCGTTGAGAAATGAAAGCGGTTAACGAAACTTCAATCTTCCGACAAATTTCAGTGCTTAATGGATACGTGAATGGGAAAACGAATGATGGGAGATTGTTCCTCAGACATTCAACTAATTCAAGCGACAACAAATTTTACAATTTATGTAAAATTTTTAAAATTGCCTTAGGACCGCTGAAATCGGGCAAATATTCCACTGTGCGGCGCGAGAACAATCCAGAGAGAAAAACCAAATCAATAGGAAAGATGCATCCTTAAAAACTTCCGAGGCCCATTCCGGTAGGAAAGTGATCGATGGTCTGACACTTAAGCTTCGGATTCGTTTAAATGCGAACGGAGAAACATGAAACACACTGCTTCTTGCTGTAATGAAGATGAAGCACCTCGGAGATCGATAAAGATTTTCATGGAGCGATTCTTTCGGAATTTCAACGGTGCCAGGCACGGCGCGGCGTATTTTCGCTATATGTATACCGATAATGCGGCCGGTGGCGGAGATAATAAAGTTTATTATACCTGGATTTGACGGCCTGAGTCTGCGGGATGAACACTTCCTCCGTAGGGCTGAATAAAAACCGGTACACTGCGCAATTACGACAAAAGCGTCTCGTTCCCCTGTAATTCGAGCCTCGTATAAACAGCGGGACGCGATTCGTCGAATCCATCAGGCATCCGGGCAAGGATTAAACTTGATCCTCGATCGTAAACCTTAATTGAATATATCCCGCCAAGCGCGGGGCAACAGTGAAGCGCTGATTGCACGAAGGTCCAAAGGAACGCGGATGTTCTGTTTACACGAACGACTTCTGCGGAGTATATCATTCGCATCAAACTACTTACTTGAACGAACGAGTTCGCTGGTTCACTGCGAGCTTTTAGAAAAGTTTCCTGTAATCGTGACCGGTTTCTATTGGTTCATTATTTCGAGTGGATTCGTGCTGTACAGTATTTTATCCATGTAAGTCCTCAGCACGGGTCTGCCGAGAGATACTTATGCGTCAGGGACAGTATTCTTTGACTTTTGCTGAACGCAGAGACGGACAGTCGAGCTCGAGAGGCCTCGGTTACCTCTACCAAATGTAAACATAGCTAATTTAAATTTCAAACTTCATTATTTTTACTAATTAATTTTAACTAATTAAAATCATACCAAATATGATATTTACTTATGTAATAGACAATTAATATAGCGTATGGATAGCGCATGGAAGAGAAAGAGACGCAGAGAGTCGCAGTCGCACGGGACATTTCAAAAGGCTCGCCGGCGACTGTCCTGCCTTGCGCTCGAAACTTTAGTTGTCTATTACACAAGTAAATACCATCGGAATTATATCACATTTGGTATGATTTTTATTAGGAAAATGCCACAAATATGGTCATCAAAGTCCCACCAAAAAATAATGGAGAACAGAGAAGTTGGAAATTCTGATTAGGCAGGCTCACCGATATAACCGAGCCGCATGGTGTCATATTTCACGGCCACTCAAGGGGATACACCCCGCAGTAGTGGGGATAGATCTGGGACATTTACAGATCAGACTTTTCGGACATTTATAGATAAAACACTGTATTTACATTAGAAGCAACGTCGCCAGAGAGATTACGACTTTTCCTTCCACTCTAACGTTCGCCTTCTTCGACGATATTCTTCCACGCTTCCACCACTAACGCGTTACGTCTCTGTCGTGAACGTGTCACAATGTAACTTTTGTAAATTTAACTTTTTTCCCTCAATTCTTGTCATTTCTCTTTATCTGGTGGGAATACAGTATCACATATACCAGATTATATTTTAACTCTCCATTGCATGAATTTTTATGACCAGTTGAAAAATATATATATGGCTGTTAGTCTACTTTATAATTAGTGTGATCATGAAATAAATAATAAAATATTAGAAAATATGTTATTTATTGCATTTTATGACTGTTCCTGTATTGGAACTAAAAAAAAACATGCGGTTTTATTCCTAAGCGGAACGTTCCCACTTGGAACCAACATAATCAGAGTCTTCAGTATGGTCTACTTAACTATACTTAAGAGCTTACTATAGAGCATCTCCAATTGGCAACGAAATGTAATAGAGGGTAATATACAAGAATACACTCTCTCAGATATGTCCATGAGAATGAAAACTGAGATAATTAAGTTCCCAGTTATAAAAAGTATTACCGCATTTGAATCTTTAGAAGAATATATTTATTAACGGGGAACGCAGAAATAAACTTAAGTATAATCTGTTTTTGTCCTCATTATTCACTGGCTTGATTGCAATTACTATTAAAAGAACACGTTAAGGAATATGCATATAAAATTATAATATAGTTTATACTTCGCTAGCCATCATTAAAATCGGAGGGATAAATTTTGTTCATTATCAAGTAAGTATTCGGGTTAATCGCCAGAAAGATGGCTGTTTTCTAATGAGAAAAATATTTTCAGTTATTTTACTCATAGTGTATAACTATGTCTTGAACGATGAAAGAAAAAAAACCAATTTGCACCGATTGTTTCCCGAGTTATTTTATTTAGCTATTCAACATAATTATTAACATGGGTATTCAATATAAGCTGTTGTTAACGTTTGAAAATATAGATATGATACCTTTAACAACTGAAAGTACTTTGCTGATTTAATATTTTTACTAAAACTTTGTAATCCAATAACAAAATTTATTAATTTTCGTTTAAAACGTAACAGACATGTTGAACACGTTTATTGTAGAATATTAAGGATATAGTATGCTCTCTGAGAAACTGTTTCAAACGTCAGTAACAGAATCATGGAGTTCGCCTAAAGGCTGATTTAATCATTAGAAATGTTCGTACACTCGAATTTTGAGGTTATTTCGCGTTCTGCTAGCCTTCAACACGGTAACTATGCGAATCATCGAAGCAAACTCTTACCATAATTCCCTTTGGTTGCGGGTTGCACCCGGAATCTCTAATCAATAACACAACTCTGAATCGTGAAAGTCCACTTATTTATTAATTCTCATGATTATCATTTTTATCACAATAGTTTATTGATTTGTACAGGGTGAACAATGTAACTTTATCACTTAAAAGAATTTAATGCGGCAATTATTGTGATGATCAAACTATTTCTGTCAAGTTTATATTTTTTAAGATATCATTTCAACACTGTGCAGGTTTAGATATCAATAATAAAATAACAACGACATTTATAATCCTTCGCTGATATAATAATAATGGATTTTTCATAATTAAGTCTTTTATATATTGTAAGTCATTGTATTGTTCTTGATCTGAGCAATTATACTCGTTTAATTAACTATCGATGAACTCAAATTCCTTAAAGATATGACAGAAAGTTGTTCAATTCATTGAAACAATTATCTTTTTCAAATTATTTTCTTCCATCAAAGATAACATAGATATCGGAAAAATTTATTCGTGATCGAAAATTAATATAATAATTGAATGATATTGGCGCCAGGTTCGAACATTTATAAAACTACAGCAAATGTGCAACCATTTACATGTTTCTAACGTTTCGATCCATATGCGGATTTTTTTCAAAGAAGCATTTTTGCGTCCGGAAAATTTGTACAGAAAATTAGTATGATTTCTACTTTCAGAACTGTGTAATTCCTCCATAAAGAGAACAAAAATACAAAACATACTTACTGTATCAAAAAGCACGAAACGAACATATAAAAGAAATATTGCGGAGTTACGCTTATGTTGTCACCACTGATCGATATCGATCAGCCAATCACGGATTGCCAATCATATATATATATATATATATATATATATATATTGATATGTGACCAAAAAGTTTTCAAGAGTAACTCCGCAATATTTCTTTTATATGTTCGTTTGTGCTTTTTGATACAGCAAGTATGTTTTCTATTTTTATTATCCTGTACAAATTTTCCAGACGCAAAAATGCTTCTTTGAAAAAGATCCGCATATGGATCGAAACGTTGGAAACATGTAAATGGTTGCACATTTGCTGTAGTTTTATAAATGATCGAACCTGGCGCCAATATCATTCAATTATTATAACATAGATATATTTGAAGTGATGAAGTTATGTTGCTCTGCCTGTATACATACAGGGTGTCCCAAAATTCGTGTACTTCCCGGAAATGGGAGGTTCCTTGGGTCATTTGAAGCGACATTTTCCTTTACAAAAATGACGCCAGCGGCTTTGTTTAGGAGTTATTAACAAAAAACACAGACTAATCAGAGCGCGGCTAGAGCAAACGGAGTCCGACTCAGCGACAACAACGTTTTTTGTTAATAACTCGTAAACAAAGCCGCTGGCGTCATTTTTCT
>CM052335.1:1278748-1297673 GCA_028455595.1 Lasioglossum vierecki | reverse complement strand
GTTTTTTGTTAATAACTCGTAAACAAAGCCGCTGGCGTCATTTTTCTAAAGGAAAATGTCGCTTCAAATGACCCAAGGAACCTCCCATTTCCGGGAAGTGCACGAATTTTGAGACACCCTGTATTACACGTAGACGCATAAATTGAAGAAGCTTACCGACGATTATTTGAAACCTTTGTAGGATTTAGCAATCGTTGCAATGATGACAGTCGTCGAGATTAAATTTCTCTCTATCGATATAACTGAAACAATCTATCAATTCAATTGGTTGAAATATTCCCGGATTCTATCTTTTACTTGCCGGCACACCCCTGCAATAAGTCACATTGCCAACTAGTTATTTTTAAATAATTCGCTCGGTTCACTTCCAATTTGCGTTTGCACTCCAGCTCTATGGGTGGCGTTTCTCTACCGGAGGGTCGCAAATCTGTCAATGAAACGCTACAGGATGCTTTTAGAAAACTGCAATAAATTTCTGGCAAAATACCTGAATGCTGCTCCTACGGTTTCGTCGCGGAACAGCGACTTTCGTCGAGCTGTACATAAACTACTGCGATTATCTAAACATTTATACATATAGCTAGTCAATTTAGTTTATTTTCGTATGCAAAATTATTAATGTAGTTCTGGTATTACTCACTCTCGTTCTTCGTCATGATCTTCGTCCAATAGCGACAGAGCGATGCACAGTGGGATATTTGACTCGAAAAGTCGGATATAGTCGGTTAACAAATTGCGCGTAAGTCGTACAATTTTTGTTGTCTAACATAGTTGATGGTCTGGAGATTAAGGTCTCAGTATTGTTTTTTTTGTATTTGAACACCCGTGAAGTACTCTATCTTATGGAAAGTCAAGAAATTTTAAAGCACGCTTTTGCGTTCTTAAACACAGTCTGAAACAGCGTTCATTCATTAGCAATTTTCACGTGTTTTAAGAAAATTATGTAAATTCTTACATTGTAGAAGCTTTTCAAGTAGGTATACAGAGTACTTTCACATAGATTTCATTTCGTTATCATCTAAATTAATATAGAATGAGTTACAGAGTGTATCTTAATGAAAATTAAAATAGTGAAACTTTAAAAATTTCTTAAAATATGCAGTGTTTCCTAACTGGTGGTACAAGCGAAAAGGGGTTGACACTAAATGAAAAAATAAGTCGAAAATATAGAATAACATTTTTTTATGTAAGGCTTTGTTTTCGAGAAAATCGACTTTGAATTTTCGACGTGCTTTAGTGTATGTAGAAAGTAGAATTGGTTAATCATGGTCAGACGCGCCAGACGATTCCTATGCAATGACACGTATATTCGCTGCATTTTCAAAGTCGATTTTCTTGGAAACGAGTTCCCAAACCAGACAAAGTTATTCTTTTTCTTCGATTTGTTTTCTCATGTAGTATCACTCTCTTTTCGCTTGTGCTATCAGTTAGGAAACACCCTGTATATTTAATTATTAAAAAGTTTTGTGATCTACCTATTGGGTATTAGAATGAATTACATCATTTCAACATATTTCCGTGTAAAAATAATTTTTTTGCATCATCTCAGTAAAAGAACTCGATTAGCATAATTTTTCAATAATTTCGGATAATTTCAGGAAAAAATGTTTCGAATTGAAAAAAATTGAACAGTATTTAAACATCTACAAACTTCTATATATACAATTTCTAAAAACATTCTTTTCGACAAATAAGGTTATTTTGATATTTTAAATGTTAAAATGCACTATATTCCCAACTAGAAATTCAGTTTGGGAGACAATAAGGTCCGCATTAGGCTAGCCTAATTTCGCTGTTAGGCCCTAATGCGGCATGTAACGCGAAATATCAACGACTGCCTAATTGGGAAAGCCTTATGAGGCCCGCATAAGGAATCCCGTGTTAGGGACACATTAGGTTTTCCCAAAGATTTATTTTTTTCAATACCTACAAATAAAAGACTCGCATTTTCTATTTAAAAAATAACTTTTTATTGACAGATGTTATAAATGTTAGGATTGAATTGAAAAAATTCAAAAAATGAAAAACAAAAATGTTGACAGCGGGACTCGAACCAGCCACCCCTACTGATTGCCAATATTTCTCGCTCAGCCCTCGGCCACTTCGGTTGTTGTTCATAGGCAAACACCATCTCATTATGACTGGAAGACAGTTTTTCAAATGCAATTTTCTCGGAAAGATTTTGAGAAGTGCGCGCTACTGCTTTGCTAAATTACGTTTCGATACGTATTCTTTAAATACTGCAAGTTAGGAGCAGCACCTGTTAGGATTTCCCAAACCAGGCATACGCTCGGCGATCCCCATTTCGACCACGTATGGCAACTGTTGGGAATACCTAACTTAGGCGTCTACCATTCTTTCCTTATTAGGCCCATATATGGCAAATGTTAGGAATGTCCAACTTAGGCGTACATCATTCTTTTCTCATTAGGTCCACATTCGTCTTTAGGCATGCCTAACTGAATTTCTAGTCGGGTTATGACTTTGAGCACATAATTAAGGCTAAAATAGTTTTTTCCGACTTTTCGGGCCAAATACTCCACTGTGCGATGGTAGGAGAAGTTAGACTAGAGTTGTACTAATTCAATTATATTGTATATCAGTTAATAGTAATTCAATTACGTCGTAAATGATTTACTATATAATTGAAATACAATGTAATTCAATTACTAAGTATTTTAATCAGATGTGTAATTGAAATAAAATATAATTGAAATATAATATAATTGAGGGTGTGCCGTAGGCACGTCACGAGCATCTAGTTTTATAAATAATAAATTCCTTCTGTTTCAAAACTTGGCATGGATTCTTCAACCTCTCCTTGCCTATTACTTCATTTTCATAATTCAAATACAATGTATTTTATAATTGTACTCCATTGCAATTACGAATTACATTGTAATTTAATTGAATGAAGATCTGACTTATAAATTACAATATAATTGAATTACAACGTATTTTATAATTGTACTCCATTGCAATTACGAATTACATAGTAATTTAATTGAATGAATATCTGAATTATAAATTACAATATCACTGAATTACAGTATAATTCAATTACTTTGTAATTATAAATTTGGAATAATTCAATTGTAATTTTGCACAACACTGGGCTCGACACAGTGACACCACATTCTTTACCTAGCCATCATCTGACGAATGAACAGTGCACCTAGTTTAGCTTCGTGTAACACGCTAATATATGTTTCGATAAATCATAATGTTCTTATAGAAATATCGTGCACTGTAAATTGCTGTCATATCCACGGTCCCGTTGAAATAGAATTTCGCAAGGACGATGTTCCTGGCGCGGACGAATTAGTTTGAACTGATTCGTACGAACGATCCTTCCGAAACGACCTGGAGATTCATTGGGGAGGTACGATATTCCGGTCTAATGTAATATATATTTTTTTCACGCTGGATAGCGGTGGTGAAGACAGGTGGATCGATACCGTGAGTCGAGAGGTTTAATGGGAAAAGAGGTAACGATTTCATTTTACGAAGGGCCTGCACGGCAGGATATCCAGTGATAGGCTTTACACGGACGAACAGATCCTCGCGAAGTCAATTCCGTTACGATAAACCGCAAGAGGTAACTCGATGAAAGAGGCAAGCGGATTCGTAAAGGAGGACAGGCATTAAAGCTCGGCAGAACGAATTAGCCAGACGTTCCCCTATTTTCCCCGTTTATCCGGGTTAATTAAATTTCCGTTGATCTGGCCCCTTCGCTAACAAATATCACGATCGTGTCTGGTGACCAATCTGAATTCTCGAAACGACCACTGCCACGGATTGCGGTATTAATCACCTCGTTATTCTCCCATCTCTCCGTGTGCCTCGTGTCACTGCTTTTAGACGACTTTTCGTATTTATAATTCAAGTCAGATCGCCATTTGAGTCGTGCACGTGCTTGTCAAGACTTTTGTGAATGTGAATCATCTGAAAATTGTTCACCTCTTCAGGAATGATTTTTTTTTTAGCAAACTGGCGCTGAAAGTGACTGGTATGTGTTCTTATAAAAATAACAATATTGTATGTATTAAGTATTAATTCGTGGCCTATAAAATTAATAATTGTTTGTAATTAATCAGTCGTGGCTTTATTTTAAATACAATTCCTTCATCTTTCATTTTGTAAGTTTTAATTAATATGAAGTTTAAAATTCTGTTGCAAATTTCGTGTTCAACGTACCTGTTTACACCATGAATCAGCCGCGGGTAAACCGTTTCAATCTATATAGCAGGCCTGGGCGCGGTTGGCCCACGGAACACATGTTGCTGCTTCTCCTCTTCGCTTGGTCGGCTAGTCAGTCCCCACCATGACCACTCCGACCCTTTCCTTATCGAGCTTAGCGGCCTAGCCATATTTTACGTATCTTTTGAAACAACAAAGATATTTGAGGTGCTAACGTTTGATGACTCACCCTGTATACAAGGACATTTTACGGAAATTATATTATATAATGCGTAGAGCGTGCATTGTTGGTCAACGAATTTGCGTTACCACTGAAACTTTCAACTTCATGTTTTTAAATTGTTTTATACAATGTAAATCGTTTTAGCAAAACCTATTGATATTTATAGAAAGTTTGATACGATATTATTATTGATGTTTACATGTGACACTTCATTTCAAACACATTGATATTTTTAGAAAGTTACAGATTCTATGGTGATTCTCGTACAAGGGATTACGAAACCAGTATAGAATGAAACATAGTTTGCATAGACTAACTTTCTTTGGTAATTCAAATAATTCGGATAATAGTCTCTTTGAGAAAATAAATCTAATTTCTAATTACAGAGTATGGCCCATGGGACCGGCGCACTATGGAGCAAACGGAAGAATTCTGTGTCAAAATCAAAGAACTTTCGATAGAAATGTGATAGAGCGATGAAATTTTTTAAAAATTAAATCTGAAACATTGTAGAATATGGGAAAATAGGCAGATTATGGTACGAATTTTTTTTAACCTTGAAAAAATAAATGTTTAACTATAATTCGATTCTTTTTTAAAATCCTGAGGTCGTAGAAAAATTTTGAGGCCAGATTGAAATCAGCGTGAAAAAATCTATGGGAAATAATGTTTCGCATGTTAAAAAAAAACTTCCGCACGTGGTATTGGAAAAACCACAATTTTCTTGAACTTGTGCAAGTTTAACGAATTTTTTCAAGGTCAAAGAGCGTTCGTACCACAATCTCTATAATTATTTCCTATTCTGCCAAGTTTCAGCTATCATTTAAAAAAATTTCACCGCTCTATCGCATTTCTATCGAAAGTTCCTTGATTTTGACACAGAATTCTTCCGTTTGCCCGATGGTGCGGCGCAGCGTGGCGACATGGCTGTACATTCATCGACAATAGCATTAATCAACAAATAACACTTCATGCCGGGCTACTTCTTTGTTTTCTACCATGTGCAACAGTTATCGTTTCACGATTGAAATGCTTTTGAATGGAAATTCTTATAAAATTGATCAAACAATGAAACGATGGTCTATAACATAGGATTCGATACATTGAAACTGTAAACATTCGACGGAAATATATTCTTCAATCAGAGTATGTGGTGTATTCTCGAAAAATTCGTTATTTGATTATTTTATTGCTATATCGATGCCATCAGACTGCCGAATCGATACATTTGTAATAAAAATGTCTCGTAATCTGTAGGTTCAGTTCCCCTAGTGCCGGACGCTTTTCTTAAATAAATAAGAAAAAATAATGCTTTAATCTTTTTATTCTAAATTATTTTAAGAATATTGGAAATCCAAATGAAGGAACAAGATAGTCAACATTATAATAATAGTTAACTTAAATGAACTTTAAACTTTGGTATACGATTTTGAGAGATCATTAATTGGCACCTACTACCGGACACAGTAAAACTTACTAACATAACTCACGTCAGTATAGTTTCAGTATATATATATATATATGACGATACTGTGGCCACTAGACTGCAGATCTTTATGCAAAATAAAAATTGACTGCAACGATTGCTAGAAATAGAAATTGAATTGTAAATTCTGTCATACAGAATTGAGACATCTTCATTTTCCTTTTAATTTTCCAACAATTTTTAAAAACATTTTTTTAATTCTCCCGCAGTTTAGTGATCATAAATGGCTATAAAACATTGAATCCGATCTTCTTCGTTGCTTTCCATTTACACTACACAGAGGATCTACAGGTTTAGGTTTATCTCTCTTCAGAGAGTTTTGGTCTGTTTATACTTATTTCCTGACTGATTATTCATGTTGTTTTGACGTATATTTTAGATCCAGTAAATCCAAATTAATGAACACTATCACAAATAGGAAAGCACTGTTCGACAATAGAGGAAACTGTCCTGTCCAGTACCAGGGGACAGTAAACGCATTCAACGACAATTATTTTGTGAAAACCAGAGCACTGTATTCACAAAACACGAAAGTAATTTAAAAAGTACCTACAACACGATATAACAACACAATTCACGGGTTCTTTTGGCCAAGAAAACTTGATTGCACGCATATGATTGAAACGCAATAACGACTAGAGCGTGTCCAAACCTAATTGTCGTATTTGAGTCCCATGGAAATCACCGACACAAATTTCCCCGACACGGTTTTCACAGACACTGTTTCACCCACGCCAGAATTGATCGACTTTGGCCGACAACGAATCTAAAATCGTGTCGGGGAAAGTGTCGATGACTTAGATGGAACCCGTTTTATTTTCTCTTCCGTCCAATATTTACGCGGGGAGTAAGATTGTTATTAAACATAAGATTTCGCATTTGAACTATCACATTTGTATAAACAGAGCTATTGTCCGGTATTTATATATTCGTCGGATAATGCTACGTTTAAAAAAATGTTAAACCAACGTAAATTGTTTGAGAGAATTTTATGCTTGAACAGGAGTAATGTGACAAAAAGAATTGCAGAAAAGCGTGCCCAGACACCGGGCTTCGTGAGGAGGGGTAAAAATGAGGCACGAAAGTCGAGAATCGGAACATCGGAGATTAAAATGAACGTTATTAGCATTTATCGGATAGGGTTGCAAATGGAAAAAATGCTGAAGGGTAATCCCATTGGCGCCGGGGCTATTTGTTGCGAAACGAAATTATGCGAATTGACGCGGTTCCGCGGGACCCATCCCAGCCGCGTATTTACATTTTATTAAAAGTGACAGGGAGGCCGATGGCGGGGCATAAATCGCGATCCCGCCGATATCAAGGGTTCCGTATGCGTCGGCAGCGGCGGCGGATGCAGATTTGAAACGATGCAGATGCGAGGTTGATCCGTGGTGCATCGCAGCACACGTGGAAGCCACGCCGTAAAGCTCAGACTTTATTCTTCCATTTTCCTTCTCGTCCCGTTTTTCCTGTACCTCCTGGTTTTTCGCGTCGTTTCCGACGTACCACCGTCTCCGCAGCGAAACGACGTTGTTTACACGGGGGCCGAGCCACCCGCGGATAAGACGATGCATCTTATCCGTGACAGATCAGCTGATACCAGACACGAAACGTGTCTTTATTCGCACTTATTCCGGTTTCCCCACATCTCGAGGAACTTTCAAGATATGACCCGAGGCGGGGCCAATATGGACAGTCGCTCTGATGTATGCTTACCCAAAACGCACAGTTCAGTGTACGTCACTGTACTCGTGTATTTCGATTATCAGTTCCTCTATACCATAGTTGTGCTAATTCAATTACGTAATTGAATTACATTGTATTTCAATTATATAGTAATTAAATACGTTGTAAATGAATTACTATATAGTTAAAATGCAATGTAATTCAATTGTTAAGTATTTTAATCAGATGTGTAATTGAAATACAATATAATTGAAATACAATATCATTGAAATACAATGTAATTGAAATACAATGTAATTGAAATACAATGTATAATTGAAATATAATATAATTGAAATATAATATATATGAACGTTGTCGGATGACCAGAAAGTCGGAAAATGATATACCGTCTTAGCGCGAAAGGCCGCGTACAAGAGTAAAGTGCCCTTTATATCGTTGTGCTGGGGATTTGAAAGTTGTGCTGACTTGTGCTAGGCTAGTAAAACTCAGATATATGATTACATGCTGTTTGGATAACTATTTCTTACTTAAACATTAATTCGTTGACAAAAACGTTTTTTTACTATAACTTTTTTATTTTTAATTTTTTTAAAGTAATACTTGAGCACAATCTTAGCACAACTTAGCACAATTGAAAAAATTGAAAAAAAATGAAAAGTGGGGTTCTACTAAAAAAATTATTTTTCTCAATTTTCCATCTTATTTTTCATATTATAGGGATAATATTCGGGCACAATATAGCACAAACCTGGCACAATTCAGCACAATTGTTAAAATTATTTAATTCAACAAGTGGGGGGCTAAAACTTCTAGGAGGTTATCTGCGTGTGGTTAGGAATCTGCATGGGGCTAGGAAAAATTATCGTATACTTTTTAGTCCATCTTAAAAACGTGGTATATTAAAAAAAATTTTATTTAAATAATTATTTTCTGTTTTTACGAACAGACAGACAAGAAAGCGAGTTAATATTGCATTATCATCCATTTCAGAGCTCTATTTAATGTTTTCAGTTCATCGGGAAATTAGTTTAAAATCGATTGCAAAATTTTTACCGAACAGGCAAACAGACAGATAAGAAAGCGAGTTAATGAAAACGTGATAAAAGTTAAAAAATTATAAAATGTTTCTTCTTTATTTCTAGAATATCCTTGTTGGTAAACGAGTTTAACATGTCTGAGCTACGGGTACGAGTTTGAATAACAGAGGTTCACTAACTCCAGCTCATGTTTGTTCTGATAACAAGGTTCGGATAATGGAAGCTTGTTGTTATCATACATGAAAGGTGAGCGAATGTCTGCATGAGTACGCATTACCAGTCGATAGTGAAATTGGCTATTCAGTCATATCGATATAACTTTGTAAAGATAAGTCATTATGCATGAACAATAGAAATGAACAAAAACTTTCGCATGCACGTAATAATTTTAATAAATCGATAATATAAAAATATTTCTGAACCCATGTACCTTCTCTGCAATTTTGTACTTCTGTTTTATCAGAAACACATAAAATCCGCAGTCTAATTAAAAGCAGAATTGCCGTGGGATTATTCAACTCGCCAGGCCCGATAAGAAATTGCAAACGTTATACCGAGCCACTGGCTTACTAATTAAAAAAATCGAACAGACTACATAAAACACTTAGCCCTTTGCGATTTAAAAACTTTCTATATTGCTGCTGAGAAGATCAGTCCTGATAATGGACGCCCCATAGCATCCAAGTAAACGGTTTTTAGCAACACTTAATTAAAAAAAAATATCAATTATCAATAAGGTTGGAAGATAGCTCGGAAGCTTGGAGAAATATTAATTTAAAAAGCTATTAATCTTCCGGCGAACTACATTGTTTATGAATGCCCGTTTATATAGAATCAAAGGGTTACGAATTTCAGTTAATTAAGGTTCCCTGTAAAGTTCGTCATCCCTCCTCCCGCACCTCTCTTATTCACCAAAAAATTTGTCTCCATTATTCCGTAAGATGTTCTGTAATTTGGTTTAACGACACCGGGAGCACAAAGCTTACAAAGCCGCAGGAACGTCTGCCGGCCGATGCGAGACAATAGATTTCTCTTGGCCGACGAAGAAACTTCTTCCGTCGCGTTAACGAAGACAAAGGGAAGGGTGAAAGCGAGTCGAGCGGAGTCGAAGTATTTGCACGGTACATTAACTCTAAATCCGTAATCGACAGTACCATTAACGCCCCGAAACTTAAAGATAGGCAACCGAGGTCAAGGAACACGTGGCCGAAACCGCGATACCGCGCCAGGAAAGTCAGCCGCGTTAATTTATTTAACACCAGCCACTGGGACCAATTCGGGACACGAGTTTCGCTGCGGTTTCTCACTTGCATGAAACCGATGAATATTTAAACGGAATGATTTCGCTTATTGTTCGCAAAGGTGTGTACATATTCTTTTTCATTCTATCTCTTGTATGAATTATTTCTTCACATAACGGGCTACTCTGGTCTTGTACCTTGGAAAATTCAATTCTCTTGAATTGCAAAGAAAGTAAGAATTTCCCGCAAACAGAAGAATATAGATACATGATGGATGAAACTGTATCGTATCCAGAGTTGAAATACAATTCGATTACTTCACGAATTACAATTACAAATTAATTCAATTACAAATTAATTAATTAGATAGCCTTACTGATGAGTCCTCTAGCGGGTCCAGGACGAAACACCTCTTTCCTTTTCTTTTCCATAGTAGCAATGATCGAGCCGCGCCGCGAATAAATAAATATTTCTAATTCAATTACATTGTGTTTAATTATATCGTAACCCGAAATTCAGTCGCGTTATTAAATTCAATTATAATGTAATTCGTTTTAACAATTGAAATACAATTACAAAGTATCTGTGTAATTATTAATTAATTATATATATATATCTTACTTACAATATTTATGGCAGATAATTTAATACAACTCATAAGACCACGTTAGTACAGAAAGTAACACTATTTAGTAGGAAAGACCTGAAAAAAAGAATATTCTTCATATATTCACTAATCAGTTACGCGTCATATTCACTGATGGCACTTTGGCTTAAATAAGTTCTAATAGACACTCTTTGTTCAAACACCTTGCTCTAAAGATTCATGCATTTTGGAATTGCTGTATTTAAATTATCTCACAACTCTGATCATAACTATGTGGTAAAAGAAACAGCGACCTACCGACGCTTGATCGCAGCGCGCGCGCGCACGTGTGTGTGTGTGTGTGTGCATGTGTGTGTATGTGACGAGCGCGAAGAAGTGACAAGAGCGAAGAATTGACGAGCATAAAGGTTAACGAACACGAAAAATTGACGAACATGAAAAGTTGAAAAACGTCGAAGGTCCGATCGAACGAGAGACATGGCTGATACGGCAATCCCATACGAGTCGTTGGCAGATGCATCGCGTGATATTCTAACACCAAATTACATCTTTTTCTCAATAAACTTCATTTTTCAGTCAAGTGTCGTGTTTCCGGTCTTTCCCTTATTTCTTCCTGATAATCCATCTTACATCTATACAGAGTAGGCCGGAAATTTTAGTACAGTAGGGGATTCTACATAAAAGAGTAAGAAAAAAATTCGGTATAACATTTTTTTATCCGAAGCTTCGTTTTTGATAAAATCGAGTTTAAAAATGCAGCGAATATCACGTGTTATTGCATAGGAATCGTCTGACGCGTCTGACCATCCCCAACCAATTCTACTTCCTACCTATACTAAAGCACGCGAACCTGACGGAACTTTAAACTTGACTTTCTCGAAAACGAGGCGTCGAACGAAAATATGTTCTTCCTTTTTTTTTTTACTTATTTTTGCATTCAGAATCACCCCCTGCCAAATTGTACTACCTATTACCGGTCTACTCTGTATAATAATAGCACTGTCCAACAAATTTAAACTTTTTTTTGTTTTCATATAACTATTGGGTGGATCTTATAGAGTTTTTTTGCGCTGATTCCGAATCTGATCTTAATTTTTTTCCTACACGCACAGTTTTTGAAAAACACGACTTTGAAAAAAAACCTATTTTTCAACTTTGAACAAATATTGTGATGTTATTATAAAAGATATTGTGTATTGTTCTTTACATCAGAAGATTCTCTAGACTTTCCCGAATCCAGTGATGTGCAATAGTAATACATTATGATTGTTTAAACATGTTTAAACAATCATTAAAGACGGAGAGGCACAACTTTTGCACCGTTTTTAGTTGATATTTTTTGATTTATCTCAGAAAATAAGGGTCCAGCGGAAAATCGAAATATACCACGCGATAGAGCAGACTTTTATCTTGAGAAATCACCCTTTGAAATCTCCAACGTCGACGATTTTTGTCTTCCAGAACGCAAAATATCTGCGCCGGACATGCGTTGCCGCCAGTGGTGCTCTGCCACTAGCGCGGTCGTTCGACGGGATATGGCGCGGCGCGGCGTAACGGCGATGCAGTGGCTATAAACTATAAGCGCAGAATATTATGTCAACTTATTTAGAAATGTTATTATATTGTTATTTATTATTTATTAGTATATTTATTCTGTATAAATTATTTTATATATATTTTTTAATCTTAGTCTCTTGTTTATAGCATATTTCATAGTAAAAAGGTCTTTTGCAAGAAAAAAACAATTTATTCCCACATAAGTACAAACATAATATAAATCTGACTATTTTTATCGACTTCAAGATATAAATAAGAATAGGTTGCTCCATATTAAATCGTATTATGTATGTATTCTAGAATTGTAAATAGTATAGTAGTGTAGTGTGGGAATAAATTGGACACAAATGTTGTCCTCGAAAGATTAATATTAAAGTATAGAGAACAATATTTGTGGCGGAGTTCATTCATATCGAGATGACGGTAAACATCGGGTCAAGTTGACTCGAAGCCTAATGTTAATATGAAAATACTGCCGATTTTATGCTTTTATGACAAACATGAGTAGGTGCAATTCTAAACAGGAAAACGATTAAAAGAGTTTAACAATGCCGATATACTATTTTTAATATACAAAAATCATTAACAAGGAAAATAAATTTTTATTTAGCTCCTATACCTTGTAATTGATGTATAAAATTTTTATTTTCATAATGATCCGCAGTCTAGTAATGAACTAATACACACAGGCAACCTAAGTCATGGAATAGGTGACCGAAACCGGCGAAAAAGTCGGTCATTAATTTATTCGACGTTGCGCTCCAATTTTCCGAAGCCACTGAAAGGTTGGTACAAGGACGGCGAGTGTTTAAAAAGGAACAATAAAACTTATTGTCCAATTTTCGTCGGATCGTTCGAAGTAGGTCGATCGCTCCACGAAGAAGGGACCATTAACGGTGTATTTATACGTTCGCCGGAATGTCTGGTGAAATACTGGCCATCGAAGAATAATGGCGCGACGTGCCATCCGGCGTTCACTGGAAAAAGGGGTGAAATTTTCCAATAGGAGGCCGAGGCTGCGCAGCCACCAGAGCGCAGCGACGAATTCTAAAAGTTTCTTTTAGTGGCCGTATATCAATCGGGCAAGACGTCGCGGTGTCATGAAACCGTGATCTTCGAATGGGCGTAAATTTTTTCCCCTCGGCCGAAACTGCTCCTCCTTGGCGAATTCTTTTTCGATCAGCTTCCCGCGGGCGAACAGCCACTTCTCCTTCTTTTATTCCTCCGTCGCGGATAAATTTCTCAGAGCGACGGGGAGCCACGACCATTATGTCACAGGATCCACCGAGGGGAAGAGCATTAATTTTATGGAGCTGATGATCGTCGTTTTTATTCCACCGTCGTCGTCCCCAGGTGAGAACATTCCGTTGACGGAATCGAACGCTACAATATTACCCGGCGGCGGCTTCTAAATCGAATAATTGCTAAAATATAATCCCACGTTCATGAGCATCAGCGTTTCTCCTGATTCTACGACAGCAGGTGAGTTTGATCGATGCTACACTACTATAAATATAGCATATACAGGGTGTCTTATGTTATGTTTTGTTACTCGTAACAAAACTCCCCACATTATATTTTGAAGTATAAAGATTTAATATTGTAATTATATTGTTACAACTTCACGAGATGAAATTACCTCCCCCTGTAATATTCTGAAGATATCACAGAAATCGCATGTAGCTACTATCATGTGTTTTTTAATAAATATATTCTTTTTGGTAATTATATAGAAAAGTACTACCCTCTCCGATTTTGATGAAATTTAAATATGTTATAGATAGACCCAATGTTTCTAAAAAGAAGGCTTTCCTTAAGAAATTAAGGAATAAATGCAAATTTTCAATATCATATTCGTAATAAGCACGTGAAAATACGTAAGAATCTAGAGTATAATTTAGAAACTTAGTATAATTAAAACAGAAAATTCTGAGATAAAAACTAATTGGTTTCACAAAACTACTTGGTCTGGCAGATACATAAATTTTTTTTCCGCCCACCCGTTACAACATAAAGTTGGTCTCGTAAAAGATTTAGTTGATCGTGCCATTTTACTAGCAAATCCAGAATTTAGAGCAGATAATTTATCTCTTATTAAACAAGTCTTGAAACGGAATAACTTCCCTATTTCTTTAGTTTCCAACATCATCAAAGAAAGGATGTTTCAAATTTACCATCCTTGGTTAGTCACTCAACTAAGACAGGAAAAAAATTTTAAAACAGGTCCTATCAGTTTCAAAAATACGGTTGTTATTCCTTTTATTGATAACATTTCTTTTGACATCCAAAGAATATTTAGAAGGGTAGGGATCCACACAATTTTCAATATACCATCTTATTTGAAAAAATTTTTCCCACCTATTAAAGATAAATTACCTTTTACTAAAAATTGCAATGTAGTTTATGAGATTCCTTGTAAAGGTTGTAATACAACATACATAGGACATACCTCTAGGCATCTTGACACACGTATGACTGAGCACAAACGTAATATCTTCCAACCACTGATACATCACACTGCACTGACTAAGCACTCATTGGAATTTGACCATCGGTTTGATTTCGATATTGTAAAGATCATTGACAGAGAGTCTAACTTGCATCGAAGATTGCTATTGGAAACCATCTATATGATAAAACATCAAAATATTAATCTGCGGTATGAAAATCCTAAGATTCACGAGTATTACATGACATTGCTCAATTTGGAATTTCTATACATGATAGTTTTTCCAATACATTTCAATCGTTCGCAGTTTGGATTCCACCAAATACAAAGTGTGTGTTTGGCCAGAATGCATAGTGTCAATTGTGTTGTTTCAAATTTGCCGCGAGGCAATTTGTTGATGTCACCACTGATCGATTTTGATCAGTCAATCACGATTGCCAATCATGTTTATTGGTTATGGTCGTTCCTTTTCGTTTGAACAGCGCATGTTCTCAGTTACAATTTTGCCACCATGTGACCAAGAAGATTTATAGTAACTCTTTAATATTTCTTTAGATATGTTCCGTTGTGTACCTTTGATACAGCAAGTATGTTTTCTATTTTCATTCTCTTGACAGAGGAACTACACAGTTCTAGAAGTAGAAATCATACTAATTTTCTGTAAATATATTTTTTCAGACGCAAAACGGTTTTCTTTGAAAAAGATGCACACAGGGATCGAAACGTCGGAAGCACGTAAATAATTGCACATTTGCTATAGGGTTTTTAATTGATCGAACCTTGCGCCAATATCATTTATTAATTATATTATTTTACGATCACGAGTAAATTTTCACATTATAATTTAGAAACAGCGGGTGAGTGTTAAGCACTGGGTGGGTGTGTGTGGTGTCAGGCTGACCCTTTCCGCCCCCCCCTGTTTTCTCTCTTATCTCTACAGTGTCAAAATGTAAACAAACGCCGCACCGAAAAACAGGTCTACGTTGCAGCGGACCGTTCAGGAATACGAAAAATTCAATACAGTATTTTCGCGATAGTTTTTTGCAAATATCTCGGAAACTAAACGCAACCCCCATTATTGGAAAAGGAAAAAGCTGTTCAGAATGTGTTGCTGCATAACATATTTAAATTTCATCAAAATCGGAGTACGCAGACCTTTTCTATATAATTACCTTCTTTTTTTCCTTATAATTTGTGTTCTTTTAATTAACTGATTGTTTATTATTTTTCAGTGAAAATTTTGTTCGAATATTCGTTGCAGTTCGGAAGTTACATACCTGTTGAGCAGTTTGCAATGATATCTCGCGATCGCTCTGGTTTGGTTTCGAATTAACGACACACAAACCTCGTTGAAATGATAACACTTTAATAATACTTATTTTAAGTACAAATGATGTCCGTTCACGTCACGGTTGATACGATAGTTTCGCTAAACTTTGCGTTTCGTACAAAATGCGATAGATTATCATAAAATTGTTCGATATGATTGCTGAAGTTCGACAAATGTTGAGCGCTGATTATTCGATATGATACGATAGATGTATGATATTTCACGATTACTATTCGATGCGATTCTGAGTGAAACATACGGTAAGTTTCACATTTAATGTTCGTGACGATTCTGTAGTATACGATGTTTTGCGCTTGGTGTTTGAGGCGATTCTAGAGTGTACGATGTTTCGCGCTCGGATTCTGTCTTCTCCTCTATCCGTAAGATTGTCCGAATTTTTGGGAGGAGTTTTCAAAAGCAAGAAAATGTTGCCATTGGTTGGCACAACGATGATGTCTTTATCCGTAAAGGCGGTGGGGATGACTCGTATATGTTTGTTTATGGTGATTTGTGATCTATGGTTAGAAACGGGTAATAAAATTAGAAAAACGGTTGGGACCCAAAAAAGCCTACTTGGTAAAAAATGGGAAATACAAAGGCTAAAAGTCTACAGGCTGGTGAACACATAGGCCAGTCCCGTCTATTGTCGCTATCATAAATAATTTTGGACGATTTGAGAAAATTTCAAGTCACAGCGGACTAAGTGAGGATGGCAGGTAACTACGTGTCTGCGTAACACGTGGCTACCAGAACGTTTGCCTCAAGCTTTCGTTACGCTAGGCCGTCGGAGGCAATAAAAACGGTAAGGGTCTCGCGGACGGTTGTTTCGGGGATGAAGTGTCGCAACAATACCAAAATGTCACGTTTTTCGATTCGGGCGAGTTGTGCAGCGTTCCCGAGCGCCTCAAAGGATCCATTGAAGAAATTCGATAGTCTCGCCTATCGCAACTAGAGAGGAAGCGGAACGCGTTACACGCGAGGATTGTGCGCGGCAGGATCGCGTAGGGGCGTTTCTTTTTCGTTTTGAAACACCGCGGCCGGGGAAAGAAAGGAAAATTTATCCTCGGCGAGGCGCGACAAAAACATGGATCCTCTTGTTGATATAGAGGGACCAGTGAATGGGGGATGCTTCCGATGGCTGTGTGCGTGGGCCACTAGGAGAACATTCACGACCTACAAACGTATATTTACCACGACGTCTGGTGGCTCGAGCAGCCCCACCCCCCTATATAAGCAAGGATTCCAGGACGATGGCTGAATGTGTCTTGTTCTATTTGGACCGCGGAAACGTCGAAAAGGATTCTTCCCCCGGAAGCTCTCGAAATGCTTATTTTACGGTGGCGGCGTCATAAAGGCGCGATCTTCCAATGAGCGTAAAACTCTCAACTTCGATCCGCCGTAACCCACGGACACCTCAATAAATACAGATGGCGAGGAAAGAGGCTTGTTCCCAGTATTCTATCATTTACCTTCATTTTTCCACCCCCGCCAGACGATGGAGTTTCGTCGAAGATGATGCGCTGGATTCTCGCGACTTTTAAAAGCCACTACGCTGGAATATCAATGAGGGTAATTAAAAATTGAATATTTTTCCAGTCATAATAGACACAGTCAGATCTCGAAAATTCGAAATTACCATATCTATAAGACTAATCTTAAGGGTGTGTCGTAAAGGTTGGCACATGTTTTGATTTTTAACAAAATTTTATAGAATGAGGAAACAAAATTTCCCAAAACTGAACATTTGCCAAGTTAATTGTTATTATTAAGAAACAGTTAACGTATCAAATACTGTACAATTCACATGGTTTTATCGTACGAGGAATGATGGATAGATAACTTCGGAACCATTCTTTTTACTCTTGGAAAGTAAGTTTTTCATACTCTGTGCCACGGCAATGGCTAATGAGGAGGCGCCCACTAATTTGCAAAATCGGCTATGTCCTCTCCGTTGCAGTTTTATTTCACGATGCCACCGATATCCAATTTGACTTCTGGCCAGACAACCGCCGCACAGTGGTCTGGTAGCCCGCTTTATGTGGCCAAAACTATTGTAGCGTTATTTCAATAACGTTTAATGTTATTCAATAACGGTTTAATGTTATATTATTATAGGTCGTTGGATTCGGTTTCAATACCAGTTACAATATTATGAAGTGAAAAGTATATACGAATATTTAAAAAATTGAAGTGACCTTAATTTTTAGAAAAAAATAAATTTTTCTTCAATTTTTTGTATTGAACTTTGTGGAAAAGTGAAGAATGCTGGTCAACTTTCGTTGGAAATATTTTTTGTCAGATCATCGAGAATATTTGAAAAATCGTGTTAACAATTCTCACAATGCATACTATTGTCTAGAAATCGCGGAAAAGTAGCTAAGATTGAATTCTGCAAACGAATTATATGAAATCTAGTAAGGAAGGGTTTTCGGGATCTCTGACTGACGCAGAGAAAACATATACACATATTGTAAATCCAAGCTGCTATGTAAGATTCAAGTGGAACTGCTTATCCAGGCGTCGAATAACCGCGGGCCCGTATTTGTTAAAATCTATTTATAGTTCCAAATTGCGGAAAGTTGAAGTTAAAATTTACATGTTCATCTTAGTAAAGCTTTCATATGAAACAAGTCCGATGCTTAGCGCTCTTAAGCGTTTTTGTATAATTCTTTTTAAAGTTTGAAATACAATTAATTTACGTTATTCATGTATGGACTAAACAATGCTTAAAACTGAATTAAATATTTGAAATGCGCTTACTAACATACATAAAACCATCATTAAAATCTGTTTTCTAATATTCGATCATTGAAACCTAAAACATTCTATTTTACTTTGAATTTTCTGGCTTTGTCTTCAGAACGCTGTATCTCATCACAGAATTATCTAAAATAAATAATATTTTGGATTTGGGAGATTTGAAGGGTTGTTACTTTATAGGCAATTTTTTTCCAATGTATTAATGTTGAAAAATTGAATTTTGGCCAAGAAAACGGGGTTTCCAGACGGGGTTTGCTCTTCTTATACATATACACTTTTTGTAAAACGGAAAATAAACTATATTTTTTATTATTAGTGTCTAATTTGGAGAAACAATAAAGTTTTA